>CANNZV010005021.1:0-32028 GCA_947561585.1 Caprella mutica | reverse complement strand
CAAACAACTCAAAAAGTATTCAACCAAATTGACTGAAATTTAGTGGCAGAATGGTCATTATCCAGGATCCAGTTTATTAGATTTTGGGAGCGGACAGGTCAAAGGTCAAGGTTATTTAAAACTCAAAAAGTATTGGGAAAGTGGCGGTGAATATATGCGCTCTACGACTGCCTGTTTTGGTTTATATATTTTTTCCTATACTTAATTTCCTAATTCTTAGTTTCTATTTTTACTCATCTTTCCTTTTTATTTGTACTATCTTACCTCCAACTCTCTCTTCTTACCTCCAACTCCTCTTCTTACTCCACTCCTCTTCTTACATCCAACTCCTCTTCTTACATCCAACTCCTCTTCTTACCTCCAACTCCTCTTCTTACCTCCAACTCCTCTTCTTACCTCCAACTCCTCTTCTTACCTCCAACTCCTCTTCTTACCTCCAACTCCTCTTCTTACATCCAACTCCTCTTCTTACCTCCAACTCCTCTTCTTACATCCAACTCCTCTTCTTACCTCCAACTCCTCTTCTTACATCCAACTCCTCTTCTTACATCCAACTCCTCTTCTTACATCCAACTCCTCTTCTTACCTCCAACTCCTCTTCTTACATCCAACTCCTCTTCTTACCTCCAACTCCTCTTCTTACATCCAACTCCTCTTCTTACATCCAACTCCTCTTCTTACATCCAACTCCTCTTCTTACCTCCAACTCCTCTTCTTACCTCCAACTCCTCTTCTTACCTCCAACTCCTCTTCTTACCTCCAACTCCTCTTCTTACCTCCAACTCCTCTTCTTACCTCCAACTCCTCTTCTTACCTCCAACTCCTCTTCTTACCTCCAACTCCTCTTCTTTCCTCCAAATCTTCTTCTTACCTCCAACTCCTCTTCTTACCTCCAACTCCTCTTCTTACCTCCAACTCCTCTTCTTACCTCCAACTCCTCTTCTTACCTCCAACTCCTCTTCTTACCTCCAACTCCTCTTCTTACCTCCAAACCTCCTTCTTACCTCCAACTCCTCTTCTTACCTCCAACTCCTCTTCTTACCTCCAACTCCTCTTCTTACCTCCAACTCCTCTTCTTACCTCCAAATCTTCTTCTTACCTCCAACTCCTCTTCTTACCTCCAACTCCTCTTCTTACCTCCAACTCCTCTTCTTACCTCCAACTCCTCTTCTTACCTCCAACTCCTCTTCTTACCTCCAACTCCTCTTCTTACCTCCAACTCCTCTTCTTACCTCCAAATCTCTTCTTACCTCCAACTCCTCTTCTTACCTCCAAATCTTCTTCTTACCTCCAACTCCTCTTCTTACCTCCAACTCCCCTTCTTACCTCCAACTCCTCTTCTTACTTCCAACTCCTCTTCTTACCTCCAACTCCTCTTCTTACCTCCAACTCATCTTCTTACCTCCAAACCTTCTTCTTACCTCCAACTCCTCTTCTTACCTCCAACTCCTCTTCTTACCTCCAACTCCTCTTCTTACCTCCAACTCCCCTTCTTACCTCCAACTCCCCTTCTTACCTCCAACTCCCCTTCTTACCTCCAACTCCTCTTCTTACCTCCAACTCCTCTTCTTACCTCCAACTCCTCTTCTTACCTCCAACTCCTCTTCTTACCTCCAACTCCTCTTCTTACCTCCAACTCCTCTTCTTACCTCCAACTCCTCTTCTTACCTCCAACTCCTCTTCTTACCTCCAACTCCTCTTCTTACATCCAACTCCTCTTCTTACCTCCAACTCCTCTTCTTACCTCCAACTCCTCTTCTTACCTCCAACTCCTCTTCTTACCTCCAACTCCTCTTCTTACCTCCAACTCCTCTTCTTACCTCCAACTCCTCTTCTTACCTCCAAATCTTCTTCTTACCTCCAACTCCTCTTCTTACCTCCAAATCTTCTTCTTACCTCCAACTCCTCTTCTTACCTCCAACTCCCCTTCTTACCTCCAACTCCTCTTCTTACTTCCAACTCCTCTTCTTACCTCCAACTCCTCTTCTTACCTCCAACTCCTCTTCTTACCTCCAACTCATCTTCTTACCTCCAAACCTTCTTCTTACCTCCAACTCCTCTTCTTACCTCCAACTCCTCTTCTTACCTCCAACTCCTCTTCTTACCTCCAACTCCCCTTCTTACCTCCAACTCCCCTTCTTACCTCCAACTCCCCTTCTTACCTCCAACTCCTCTTCTTACCTCCAACTCCTCTGCTTACCTCCAACTCCTCTTCTTACCTCCAACTCCTCTTCTTACCTCCAAACCTTCTTCTTACCTCCAACTCCTCTTCTTACCTCCAACTCCTCTTCTTACCTCCAACTCCTCTTCTTACCTCCAACTCATCTTCTTACCTCCAAACCTTCTTCTTACCTCCAACTCCTCTTCTTACCTCCAACTCCTCTTCTTACCTCCAACTCCTCTTCTTACCTCCAACTCCTCTTCTTACCTCCAACTCCCCTTCTTACCTCCAACTCCCCTTCTTACCTCCAACTCCCCTTCTTACCTCCAACTCCTCTTCTTACCTCCAACTCCTCTGCTTACCTCCAACTCCTCTTCTTACCTCCAACTCCTCTACTTACCTCCAAACCTTCTTCTTACCTCCAACTCCTCTTCTTACCTCCAACTCCTCTTCTTACCTCCAAACCTTCTTCTTACCTCCAACTCCTCTTCTTACCTCCAACTCCCCTTCTTACCTCCAACTCCTCTTCTTACCTCCAACTCCTCTTCTTACCTCCAACTCCTCTTCTTACCTCCAACTCCTCTTCTTACCTCCAAACCTCCTTCTTACCTCCAACTCCTCTTCTTACCTCCAACTCCTCTTCTTACCTCCAACTCCCCTTCTTACCTCCAACTCCTCTTCTTACCTCCAACTCCTCTTCTTACCTCCAACTCCTCTTCTTACCTCCAACTCATCTTCTTACCTCCAAACCTTCTTCTTACCTCCAAACCTTCTTCTTACCTCCAACTCCTCTTCTTACCTCCAACTCCTCTTCTTACCTCCAACTCCCCTTCTTACCTCCAACTCCCCTTCTTACCTCCAACTCCTCATCTTACCTCCAACTCCTCTTCTTACCCCCAACTCCTCTTCTTACCTCCAAACCTTCTTCTTACCTCCAATTCTCTCTCCCTCACCAACTGCCTCTCCATCTTCTCTCCACTTCTTGCAATGTTTAGGCCAAGTCTTTCTCTCTACTTACCATTCACATCACGTACACCCCCCTCCCCCTCCTTACCCCCCCCCCCTTTATTTCGCTAGGGTAGACACACTCGCCAACACACATACGCAACTCTAACCTAAGGAAAAAATAATGCGGAAAAAAATCAAGTGTTCGTAAAAATATAATGTCAAAAAAACCAAACCAATGAAAAATATAATGTGAAGGAAATCGAGTGTTTATAAAATATAAATGTAATATTTTTTTTAAATTTAACTGTATTTATTTAGATTTTAAATTATCGGTATTTAGACAATGCAATATTTTAGATACTAGTCTACTACCAATGCTATAACCAATACCATTACCAATGCCATTACCAATGCTATAACCAATGCTATAACCAATGCTATTACCAATGCTATTACCAATGCTATTACCAATACCATTACCAATGCTATTACCAATGCTATTACCAATGCTATTACCAATGCTATTACCAATACCATTACCAATACCATTACCAATGCTATTACCAATGGAATTACCAATGCTATTACCAATGCTATTACCAATGCTACTACCAATGCTATTACCAAAGCTATTACCAAAGCTATTACCAAAGCTATTACCAAAGCAATAACCAATGCTATTACCAATGCTACTACCAATGCTATTACCAATGCTATTACCAAAGCTATTACCAAAGCTATTACCAAAGCAATAACCAATGCTATTACCAATGCTATTACCAATGCTATTACCAATGCTATTACCAATACCATTATTATTACCCTTACCATTATCATAACCAATACTATTACTATTACCAATACCAACACCATTTCGAATGCAATTACCATTACCGATGCAATTACCATAACCAATACCATTAACATTATCAATGCAGTTACCATTACCAATGAAATTACCAACACTATTACCAATACCATTACCAATGCAATTACCATTACCAACACCATTACCATTATCAATGCAATTACTATTACCAATGCAATTACCAACACTATTACCAATCAGTCCTCTTTACTCATTGTTTATTCTTTCTCTTTTATTTCGCTAAGTGCATTACAGCTTTCTACTGTTCTTTCTTTTCGATATTTTAACTTTTATTAGCACTGTGAAAAGCTTTCATCGAATCTTAGAAAATTGAAACAATTTCTCGTCAAAATTGTGTATAAAAGCTTTTGAATGTGAGATAACAATTTATATAACTTTTTTGTCGCTATAGTTTCTTAATGTGACAAATTTGCATTGACATTATGAACATATTTAGAGAAATGAGTTCTTGTGGTTGTAAAGGAGGTTGTCCATTATGGCCCTTGTCTGCAGAGCAGTTGTCCACTATGGCAGCTGTCCACTATGGCAGTTGTCCACTATGGCAGCTGTCCACTATGGCAGTTGTCCACTATGGCAGCTGTCCACTATGGCAGTTGTCCACTATGGCAGCTGTCCACTATGGCAGTTGTCCACTATGGCAGTTGTCCACTATGGCAGTTGTCCACTATGGCAGTTGTCCACTATGGCAGTTGTCCACTATGGCAGTTGTCCACTATAGCAGTTGTCCACTATGGTAATTGTCCACTATGGCAGTTGTCCACTATGGCAGTTGTCCGCATGGCAGTTGTCCACTATGGCAGTTGTCCACTATGGCAGTTGTCCACTATGGCAGTTGTCCACTATGGCAGTTGTCCACTATGGCAGTTGTCCACTATGGCAGTTGTCCACTATGGCAGTTGTCCACTATATTGCAGTTGTCCACTATGGCAGTTGTCCACTATAGCAGTTGTCCACTATGGCAGTTGTCCGCATAGCAGTTGTCCACTATGGCAGTTGTCCGCATGGTAGTTGTCCACTATGGCAGTTGTCCACTATGGCAGTTGTCCACTATGGTAATTGTCCACTATGGCAGTTGTCCACTATGGCAGCTGTCCGCATGGCAGTTGTCCACTATGGCAGTTGTCCAATATGGCACTTGTCCACTATGGCAATTGTCCACTATGGCAGTTGTCCACTATGGCAGTTGTCCACTATGGCAGTTGTCCACTATGGCAGTTGTCCACTATATTGCAGTTGTCCACTATATTGCAGTTGTCCACTATGGCAGTTGTCCACTATAGCAATTGTCCACTATGGCAATTGTCCGCATGGCAGTTGTCCACTATGGCAGTTGTCCGCATGGCAGTTGTCCACTATGACAGTTGTCCACTATGGCAATTGTCCACTATGGCAGTTGTCCACTATGGCAGTTGTCCGCATGGCAGTTGTCCACTATGGCAGTTGTCCAATATGGCACTTGTCCACTATGGCAATTGTCCACTATGGCAATTGTCCACTATGGCAGTTGTCCACTATGGCAGTTGTCAACTATGGCAGTTGTCCACTATGGCAGTTGTCCACTATGGCAGTTGTCCACTATATTGCAGTTGTCCACTATGGCAGTTGTCCACTATGGCAGTTGTCCACTATGGCAATTGTCCACTATGGCAGTTGTCCACTATGGCAGTTGTCCGCATGGCAGTTGTCCACTATGGCAGTTGTCCACTATGGCAGTTGTCCACTATGGCAGTTGTCCACTATGGCAGTTGTCCACTATGGTAATTGTCCACCACGGCAGTTGTCCACTATGGCAGTTGTTCACTATGGCAGTTGTCCACTATGGCAGTTGTTCACTATGGCAGTTATCCACTATGGCAGTTGTCCACTATGGCAGTTGTCCACTATGGCAGTTGTCCGCATGGCAGTTGTCCACTATGGCAGCTGTCCACTATGGCAACTGTCCACTATGGCAGTTGTTCACTATGGCAGTTGTTCACTATGGCAGTTGTCCGCATGGCAGTTGTCCAATATGGCAGCTGTCCACTATGGCAACTGTCCACTATGGCAGTTGTTCACTATGGCAGTTGTTCACTATGGCAGTTGTTCACTATGGCAGTTGTTCACTATGGCAGTTGTCCGCATGGCAGTTGTCCGCATGGCAGTTGTCCACTATGGCAATTGTCCGCATGGCAGTTGTCCACTATGGCAGTTGTCCGCATGGCAGTTGTCTGCATGGCAGTTGTCCACTATGGCAATTGTCCGCATGGCAGTTGTCCACTATGGCAGTTCTCCTAGAGCCAGATTTTTATAATGTAATTATCTTCTCTCAATAGTTATATTATGATTTTATTGATAATCTGTTTTTTATATCAAAATATGGTCACCCTAGCAGAAACATTCACAACATTGGTGTAACATTTACAACATTGGTGTAACATTTACAACATTGGTGTAACATTCACAACATTGGTGTAACATTTACAACATTGGTGTAACATTCACAACATTGGTGTAACATTTACAACATTGGTGTACCATTCACAACATTGGTGTAACATTCACAACATTGGTGTAACATTCACAACATTGGTGTAACATTTACAACATTGGTGTACCATTCACAACATTGGTGTAACATTCACAACATTGGTGTACCATTCACAACATTGGTGTAACATTTACAACATTGGTGTAACATTCACAACATTGGTGTAACATTTACAACATTGGTGTAACATTTACAACATTGGTGTAACATTCACAACATTGGTGTAACATTCACAACATTGGTGTAACATTCACAACATTGGTGTAACATTCACAACATTGGTGTAACATTCACAACATTGGTGTAACATTTACAACATTGGTGTAACATTTACAACATTGGTGTACCATTCACAACATTGGTGTAACATTCACAACATTGGTGTAACATTTACAACATTGGTGTAACATTCACAACATTGGTGTAACATTTACAACATTGGTGTAACATTTACAACATTGGTGTAACATTTACAACATTGGTGTAACATTCACAACATTGGTGTAACATTCACAACATTGGTGTAACATTCACAACATTGGTGTAACATTCACAACATTGGTGTAACATTTACAACATTGGTGTAACATTTACAACATTGGTGTACCATTCACAACATTGGTGTAACATTTACAACATTGGTGTAACATTCACAACATTGGTGTAACATTTACAACATTGGTGTAACATTCACAACATTGGTGTAACATTCACAACATTGGTGTAACATTTACAACATTGGTGTACCATTCACAACATTGGTGTAACATTTACAACATTGGTGTACCATTCACAACATTGGTGTAACATTTACAACATTGGTGTAACATTCACAACATTGGTGTAACATTTACAACATTGGTGTAACATTTACAACATTGGTGAAACATTTACAACATTGGTGTAACATTCACATTGGTGTAACATTTACAACATTGGTGTAACATTTACAACATTGGTGTAACATTCACAACAGTGGTGTAACATTCACAACATTGGTGTAACATTTACAACATTGGTGTAACATTTACAACATTGGTGTAACATTTACAACATTGGTGTAACATTCACAACATTGGTGTAACATTTACAACATTGGTGTACCATTCACAACATTGGTGTAACATTCACAACATTGGTGTAACATTCACAACATTGGTGTAACATTTACAACATTGGTGTAACATTCACAACATTGGTGTAACATTTACAACATTGGTGTAACATTCACAACATTGGTGTAACATTCACAACATTGGTGTAACATTTACAACATTGGTGTACCATTCACAACATTGGTGTAACATTTACAACATTGGTGTACCATTCACAACATTGGTGTAACATTTACAACATTGGTGTAACATTCACAACATTGGTGTAACATTTACAACATTGGTGTAACATTTACAACATTGGTGTAACATTTACAACATTGGTGTAACATTTACAACATTGGTGTAACATTCACAACATTGGTGTAACATTTACAACATTGGTGTACCATTCACAACATTGGTGTAACATTCACAACATTGGTGTACCATTCACAACATTGGTGTAACATTCACAACATTGGTGTACCATTCACAACATTGGTGTAACATTTACAACATTGGTGTAACATTCACAACATTGGTGTAACATTTACAACATTGGTGTAACATTTACAACATTGGTGTAACATTCACAACATTGGTGTAACATTCACAACATTGGTGTAACATTCACAACATTGGTGTAACATTCACAACATTGGTGTAACATTTACAACATTGGTGTACCATTCACAACATTGGTGTACCATTCACAACATTGGTGTAACATTCACAACATTGGTGTAACATTTACAACATTGGTGTAACATTTACAACATTGGTGTAACATTCACAACATTGGTGTAACATTTACAACATTGGTGTAACATTCACAACATTGGTGTAACATTCACAACATTGGTGTAACATTCACAACATTGGTGTAACATTCACAACATTGGTGTAACATTTACAACATTGGTGTAACATTTACAACATTGGTGTACCATTCACAACATTGGTGTAACATTTACAACATTGGTGTAACATTCACAACATTGGTGTAACATTTACAACATTGGTGTAACATTCACAACATTGGTGTAACATTCACAACATTGGTGTAACATTTACAACATTGGTGTACCATTCACAACATTGGTGTAACATTTACAACATTGGTGTACCATTCACAACATTGGTGTAACATTTACAACATTGGTGTAACATTCACAACATTGGTGTAACATTTACAACATTGGTGTAACATTTACAACATTGGTGTAACATTTACAACATTGGTGTAACATTCACATTGGTGTAACATTTACAACATTGGTGTAACATTTACAACATTGGTGTAACATTCACAACAGTGGTGTAACATTCACAACATTGGTGTAACATTTACAACATTGGTGTAACATTTACAACATTGGTGTAACATTTACAACATTGGTGTAACATTCACAACATTGGTGTAACATTTACAACATTGGTGTACCATTCACAACATTGGTGTAACATTCACAACATTGGTGTAACATTCACAACATTGGTGTAACATTTACAACATTGGTGTAACATTCACAACATTGGTGTAACATTTACAACATTGGTGTAACATTCACAACATTGGTGTAACATTCACAACATTGGTGTAACATTTACAACATTGGTGTACCATTCACAACATTGGTGTAACATTTACAACATTGGTGTACCATTCACAACATTGGTGTAACATTTACAACATTGGTGTAACATTCACAACATTGGTGTAACATTTACAACATTGGTGTAACATTTACAACATTGGTGTAACATTTACAACATTGGTGTAACATTTACAACATTGGTGTAACATTTACAACATTGGTGTAACATTCACAACATTGGTGTAACATTTACAACATTGGTGTACCATTCACAACATTGGTGTAACATTCACAACATTGGTGTAACATGCACAACATTGGTGTAACATTTACAACATTGGTGTAACATTCACAACATTGGTGTAACATTTACAACATTGGTGTAACATTCACAACATTGGTGTAACATTCACAACATTGGTGTAACACTTACAACATTGGTGTACCATTCACAACATTGGTGTAACATTTACAACATTGGTGTAACATTCACAACATTGGTGTAACATTTACAACATTGGTGTACCATTCACAACATTGGTGTAACATTCACAGCATTGGTGTAACATTCACAACATTGGTGTAACATTTACAACATTGGTGTGCCATTCACAACATTGGTGTAACATTCACAACATTGGTGTAACATTCACAACATTGGTGTAACATTTACAACATTGGTGTACCATTCACAACATTGGTGTAACATTTACAACATTGGTGTAACATTCACAACATTGGTGTAACATTTACAACATTGGTGTAACATTCACAACATTGGTGTAACATTCACAACATTGGTGTAACATTTACAACATTGGTGTACCATTCACAACATTGGTGTAACATTCACAGCATTGGTGTAACATTCACAACATTGGTGTAACATTTACAACATTGGTGTACCATTCACAACATTGGTGTAACATTTACAACATTGGTGTAACATTCACAACATTGGTGTAACATTTACAACATTGGTGTAACATTCACAACATTGGTGTAACATTCACAACATTGGTGTAACATTTACAACATTGGTGTACCATTCACAACATTGGTGTAACATTTACAACATTGGTGTACCATTCACAACATTGGTGTAACATTTACAACATTGGTGTAACATTCACAACATTGGTGTAACATTTACAACATTGGTGTAACATTTACAACATTGGTGTAACATTTACAACATTGGTGTAACATTTACAACATTGGTGTAACATTTACAACATTGGTGTAACATTCACAACATTGGTGTAACATTTACAACATTGGTGTACCATTCACAACATTGGTGTAACATTCACAACATTGGTGTAACATTCACAACATTGGTGTAACATTTACAACATTGGTGTAACATTCACAACATTGGTGTAACATTTACAACATTGGTGTAACATTCACAACATTGGTGTAACATTCACAACATTGGTGTAACACTTACAACATTGGTGTACCATTCACAACATTGGTGTAACATTTACAACATTGGTGTAACATTCACAACATTGGTGTAACATTTACAACATTGGTGTACCATTCACAACATTGGTGTAACATTCACAGCATTGGTGTAACATTCACAACATTGGTGTAACATTTACAACATTGGTGTACCATTCACAACATTGGTGTAACATTCACAACATTGGTGTAACATTCACAACATTGGTGTAACATTTACAACATTGGTGTAACATTTACAACATTGGTGTAACATTCACAACAGTGGTGTAACATTTACAACATTGGTGTAACATTCACAACATTGGTGTAACATTCACAACATTGGTGTAACATTCACAACATTGGTGTAACATTTACAACATTGGTGTAACATTCACAACAGTGGTGTAACATTCACAACATTGGTGTAACATTCACAACATTGGTGTAACATTCACAACATTGGTGTAACATTCACAACATTGGTGTAACATTTACAACATTGGTGTAACATTCACAACAGTGGTGTAACATTCACAACATTGGTGTAACATTCACAACATTGGTGTAACATTCACAACATTGGTGTAACATTCACAACATTGGTGTAACATTCACAACATTGGTGTAACATTCACAACATTGGTGTAACATTTACAATATTGGTGTAACATTCACAACAGTGGTGTAACATTCACAACATTGGTGTAACATTCACAACATTGGTGTAACATTCACAACATTGGTGTAACAGGAAAAGGGAAATTTATAGAAAATAATAATTTCGTAATTGTATAACAGATTATTTAAGAAATATAAGAAAAATGTTTGGACATTAGTTATATGATATTAATTTCTTAATCCTCGAAAATTGTATCCAATAATTTAAAAGCTTTATAAACATCCCGTGCATTGTTCAATTCAAACTACTTTATTTTCAATAGAAAAAACTGCACCGCTACCAATTACCAATTTAATTGCCTATCGAATAGATATAGTACATATGATGATAAATGATATATGTAGGTTAACAAAATGTGAATACAACTCACTTCTATAACTTCCCTATATTGTTTGCAATTTACTGGGAACAATGATAATAAAAGCTAAATTGATTTAAAAAATACATGCAATGGAGTACAAAATACATGCAATGGAGTACAAAATACATGCAATGGAGTACAAAATACATGCAATGGAGTACAAAATACATGCAATAGAGTACAGAATACATGCAATAGAGTACAAAATACATGCAATAGAGTACAGAATACATGCAATAGAGTACAAAATACATGCAATGGAGTACAAAATAAATGCAATGGAGTACAAAATACATGCAATGGAGTACAAAATACATGCAATAGAGTACAGAATACATGCAAAAGAGTACAGAATACATGCAATAGAGTACAGAATACATGCAATAGAGTACAGAATACATGCAATAGAGTACAGAATACATGCAATAGAGTACAGAATACATGCAATAGAGTACAGAATACATGCAATAGAGTACAGAATACATGCAATAGAGTACAGAATACATGCAATAGAGTACAGAATACATTCAATAGAGTACAGAATACATGCAATAGAGTACAGAATACATGCAATAGAGTACAGAATACATGCAATAGAGTACAGAATACATGCAATAGAGTACAGAATACATGCAATAGAGTACAGAATACATGCAATAGAGTACAGAATACATGCAATAGAGTACAGAATACTTTCAATAGAGTACAGAATACATGCAATAGAGTACAAAATACATACAATAGAGTACAGAATACATGCAATAGAGTACAGAATACATGCAATAGAGTACAGAATACATGCAATAGAGTACAGAATACATGCAATAGAGTACAAAATACATGCAATGGAGTACAAAATACATGCAATAGAGTACAGAATACATGCAATAGAGTACAAAATACATGCAATTGAGTACAGAATACATGCAATAGAGTACAGAATACATGCAATAGAGTACAGAATACATGCAATAGAGTACAGAATACATGCAATAGAGTACAGAATACATGCAATAGAGTACAGAATACATGCAATAGAGTACAGAATACATGCAATAGAGTACAGAATACATGCAATAGAGTACAGAATACATGCAATAGAGTACAGAATACATGCAATAGAGTACAGAATACATGCAAAAGAGTACAGAATACATGCAATAGAGTACAGAATACATGCAATAGAGTACAGAATACATGCAATGGAGTACAGAATACATGCAATAGAGTACAGAATACATGCAATAGAGTACAGAATACATGCAATAGAGTACAGAATACATGCAATAGAGTACAGAATACATGCAATAGAGTACAGAATACATGCAATGGAGTACAGAATACATGCAATAGAGTACAGAATACATGCAATAGAGTACAGAATACATGCAATAGAGTACAGAATACATGCAATAGAGTACAGAATACATGCAATAGAGTACAAAATACATGCAATGGAGTACAGAATACATGCAATAGAGTACAGAATACATGCAATAGAGTACAGAATACATGCAATAGAGTACAGAATACATGCAATAGAGTACAGAATACATGCAATAGAGTACAGAATACATGCAATAGCGTGCATGTATCTTACACTTTACGATTTATCTATTATATTAATAGCATAGTTCAAATGAAATAATAGTAATTTTTTCTAAAGACAGAAATAATGAAAATATCAGATATTTTGACAGGCATGGCAAGTAAAATCGTAACATTCAATATGACACGTGTTGGTCAAATTGACCTAATAAATAGGGGTAATAAATAACGAACATATTGACTCTAGAAAATAGTTATATTGACTCAATCTTCTTCTCAGTGTGTACACTCAGATTAGAATTGAGTCAAAGTGGTTATCTTTAGGGTCCTTTATTTCGTTATTTATTGCCTCATTTATCAAGTCAATTTGACATGGGTCAAAGTAATCCTTACTTCGGGTCGAGATGACCTTATTTCACACATAGATTTATAATTGAATGTTAAAATTTCACCCTCCGTTCCATTTCTGTAATTCTGTTTTTAGCAAAAAATTACTATTTTAGCAGAAACTTTCCTCTTGATATAGTAATTATATCATAAGGAGTGGGATAAAAAAATATAAATTACATTCCTTTATTTATATAGTGAAATATAATGGTGACCCGCCATCGGGTCAAGGCAGTCTACGTACGTAGGTCAAAATATACTCAATTCTCCTTATTTGTTTATTATTGATCTTTCATAATTGTTTCGTTTATATTATAGATGTCAAATATTGTAATCAATACTCAATGAAAAAGAATTTGATTCAAGATAGACCCCGTATATTACAATCAAAATTTTTTCTAGTCCCAATAAAAGTTCCTATTTGTCATTAATGTCCATTACTTAATACTATAATAAGTTCTTCCATTTTCAAATCATGTGCACTCATCTCTAAACAATGAAACAAAAACAAACTACATGACTCTTTCTGTGAAATTAAATCACAATACCGCATGGTCTTCTTGACGCTACCAGGACCTTCTTGACACTAATAAGTATTGAACACTTAATATTGTATGACTTACAATAGTTGTCATCTCTTATTTTTAGAAGTCAATAGCACTTTCGATGGAAAGTCAAAGGTATGTTGTTGTTGAGTTTAAACTCTAGTGCAAATTGTGTGCATGTATTCTCATTCAACTGTTGAACAAAAACTAAACTTTCAACACGTTCACTACGTTTCGGGTCATATGTGGGATTACACTATTGCGAACCGGGACACCCGTGTACCGAATGCTAATTTTTATTGTATTTTTAAAAATGCAACTAATTACTAATATAATGATTATTCTTCAACTTATGGATTTATTAATATAACTGTCATTAATATAACAGAGGAATGCCAGCTATTTCCAGATACGCAGTGAATGTGTTTAGCGAAAAATTGAAAATGGGCAAATATGTCTTTGGATGAGTTGCATGCAGCGGTTGAAGCAACTTCAAAGAGATTTTAGGCCGTATTTATAATTCAAAAAGGAGAAGTATCTGTTGAATAAACTCCCTCACTTATCGTCTCAGAGTTCTCTATAATGTATCTAAGCCTTTTGCTTCACCCATCTAAATATTTCATTTAAACTCTTTTTGTCTCAGGACTTTTGAGTCACCCTGTACGTAAATTTAGTCATATAGATGACGTATTTTAATTAGCAAATAATTGTGTCTTGGTAAATTAAATGTGAGATTGAAATCTCCGAATAGTTCTCATTCCATGCAATATAATTAGAACTGGAATATAATTTCCAGCAATGTTTACATTATAAAGTTGTTACAGAATGACAGAAAATAAGCGATAGCAAAAAAGTGTATGCCTCAGAATTAAATGGTTTCCCTATTGCAAGAATTCTAATTTACGGAATCGTCCTGACTGACATCTGGTGACAACAACTGACACTTAGCAGATACTCATATAGCGAACACTGACAACTCTGTGATGGACGCCCAATTATGATCTCCATTTGTTCGCACTTTGCCTCTCTGCTGATATGCTTCTAGATATTGCTATTTTAAAACATAAACTATGAGCATGATAATTATTAGCATGTTATTATATAGTATTAAATACATGCACAGTGTAGGTTATCTGCATTATGCATATTTCATTAGGACATAATCTTACGTGATGCTACCAAGAAATACTATATTATTCAATTTTCTAAAATAATTCTATTGTCAATTTTTTTGAAGAGTCATATTTTTGAGAATTAAAAATATTGTTTCCTGATTTAGATGCAATTTATAAAAAATTATTAAGAGTAACATTTCATTATCTTTCAATAGTATGATTTTTAGGCATGATTTAGGTTTTGGCACTTTAAAGGGGCAGTATACAGTCATTTTTTGTTTTAACAATTTTAATGTCAAACTATTGCTTAGTAAGAATAAAGTATTCGTGTAGAATTGCAATGTTCAATAAAATCTAATAATGGAAATATATCATTTTATATATAATTAATTTCTTACCAAATGCTAACGGTAGATGGCGCCACAATCAGTGGCGCCATCTTGGAAGCAAACCAACTGAGATGAGTTTCTATCTAGATTCTAGCTTAACTATGACTTCTTGTCTTGAATCTTTTCTTCATTTTGACGCAAACAAAGGTTGATTACTGCATACATAAATTAATATGAAAACAACAAACATACTAATGAGTGCAAATGCTTCCGCTAGGTGTAGCTAATTTTATTATATACTTGTTATATGAACATTTAAAAAATAAACGAGCATTCAAATTATACATAATTGAATATTCTGAATCGATTTAAAACCAATTTGGTGATTGTTTGATTTTGACTTTACTATCCCTTTAAAGAGGAAGTAAACTTTAAAAAATGCTATTTTTTGTATTAAAAATATTATTAGTAAATTGTTGTATAACCACGAGAGTTAATTCGTCTTATAGGTCTATAAACCTATAATACGCAAAAATATATCTACATTATAATTTTTGGTTTTAAGTCCAGCGTTCACCGCACCTGCGGGGAGATCGTTGCAAATTGTTTACATTCCTGATCAGCTGTTAAAATGAGATACAATCTATTCTACTATTAGCATTGTCTACTATTGCTAATAGTCTACTATTAGTATTGCTCATTTTAGCCCTTTTCAATGCAACAACTTAGGTAGAATGAATGGAAAACTAAGTAGGGGAGAACAAGGAGCATTCTGACACTTTTGGGAAAAAAGAATAATTCGTAAACTAATTCGAATTTAAATATTTTAAAAACTTTTCATGTAGATAAATCATTTTACTTCAATTGGTATTGTGACTGTTTTACAGTTTAAACCTTCATTCGAAAGTTATAAGACAAAATGTAAGAGAGATTCAAGTGTCCGAATGCTCCTTCCTAGAGGGAGACTTCGGACTAGCTGTGAGAATGATTCGGACACCATAAAAATGGTTAAAACATTGGAAATTTGGGTAATTAAACGATAGGATTGAATTCGGATCTACTAATTTAATTGAAATAAACCATAACGACTTGTTATTCACAGTAATAATTCATCGTATTTGAAATTTTATCATAATAATATTATTGCAATGATTGAACATTTTCTCTAACAAAATATAGATAGCCCATGAGTAATAAATGTGAAATTATACTTAATTTAATAGCTATATATCGAAAGCAAATTGTATAACTATTGCCTTTTACTTTGGGTATAACTATTTCCTTTTTCTTGGAATTCACCAAAATGAGTAAATTATATCTTATATATTTCATCGAATGCTTAAAGGTCCCCTCCAAGCAAATATTTTTATTGCTTTATTCAACGAGGCTTATGTTTCTTATCATTTTGCTACAAACCGCATCGAATTTGGTAGCATATTTTTAATTTCATATGCTTTTAAAGATTTTTTTAATCAAAAACCTACAAAACCTATTTTACTTCCGACTTACTAATTTAAGAAATTTTTAGCCTGAAGAAAAAGAATGTACACCATTTGTTTTGATTGACAACTAGGTATTAGGTTTAATAAATCCATTTAATATTCGTGTAAATGTATAAAATTGAATGAACTTATAATAGAAACGTTTATATACTTTAGGAAACAATTAATATCTTAAATAATTAAAATAAAGGTTGAAAATGCATGGTTTGTTTATAAAATTCAAATTTGTTATCAAAACAAAGAGTGTACAATCTACTTCTTGAGCATCAGATTAGCGATTCGCTAAATTGTTTCTCACAGAGTATTAAAAAACTTTAAAAACAAATTATATAATATATACTGAACCGAATTGTATGCGGTTTGCAGAATAATGATCGCATACCTTAGTTCTTTAATATTATTTTATAAACTCATTTTTTCCCCTGAGCCTGGAGAGGACATTTAAAGTATAATCCATAAGTGTAGATCTTGCTACACCTCCAATTTCAGCAGCTTTTCTGACAGATAAACCTTTTTGGAATACATGAAAAAAATTTGAATACCTTCTTTATTACGTCCTCTATCAGTTTTCCTTTTATAATGAAAAGGCATGAATACGATCGTCAAACTGTCAAATAAAGACATAATGTTAAAAGTTGCAACTAATCTTATAAACGAATGCTATGTTAATTAAAATAATTAATTTTAAGTTCAGAATGTCCTTTTTAATAGGAATTACTTCAATAAATTGTAATGGTGGACTGGATCGGAACAGAGGGAAGGTTCGGACACCGTCCGAACCGAACTCAACAGTAGTGTCCGATTCATCCCAAATGACACTTGAAAATTAAAAACATCACCATTTTTCTAATTTGATTTGTATCATTTTTTTACCACACCAAACATAACATAAAATATAGATATAATTCATATCAATTTTAAATTTAGAATCAGTTTGTATTCATATAGTCCACACACGATCCAATTGAATCACGAAAAATTACATCAATATTGAAGAAAACAGTAAATTACACCTTGGGGGCGAAATACCAATTTCCGAATTGGATCTTTCAAATAGCTCACACATTCAGTTGCAATAAGCGGTAGTTACAACAATTATAAATATGTTTAAACGAGTTGTCCGAACTATCCTTCTGTCCGAATGCTCCCGGTTCTCCCCTACATACGAATTGCATGGCATTCCTGCGTATGTGCGTGAATTTGTATTTAGTTCCAGATTATCTCAGTAGATGGTGCTGCATTTGTGATACATTTTATTTTTTTAAATAGAATTTAAAAAAATAAAATGACTTCATATTATTCCATTATTAATGTCCCTTTATCGATATATCAACATTAGAGAAATACCTAGTAAACAATGCGGCATCGAAATGACATCATCTGGATACAAGGCTTTTCTCGAAATGAATTCGAAAATAGAGCTAGAATCCGCTCTCTGACATCGTTTTGGCTTCGATTCGAAGATGCCGTGCACCACTAAACGGCATCGACAATAAGTGTATTTTGAGATGAAAAGTCACAAATTATAGAATCTTTGCTACTACCGTTGGGAATCTGTATTGAACCGACGTCCGATTATATATCTAATATGCTTCGTAACGATATACACTCGATATCCAATAAGCAAATAAATTCAAAAATTAAAATTGAATCTTTTACTTTATTAGATATAATTTACTTAGATTGAGTACATATCAATTCAAATAATGTTAAAAACAAACTAAATGGGAAGATATGAAGTGACTTGTCCAGGTATCGAACCTGCATCCATGCAGATATGCTGCGGTCATGTACATGTACCTTGGCACTGTGCTACCGTGGATGCATTTTGCTAAAATTATTTAATATTAAACTACTTGGAGATACTATGATATACATTTAAGTGAATATTACAATATAGACAAATACCGCTTTTATAACCAAAATCACAACTTATTCTTATTACAAATTGTACATAATAAGATGGTCAAATTAAAAAAAATTGTAACTCCTTAAAACTTCATTCTCTATGAGTTCAAATTAAAGAAAATGTTTTGAGGCCATGACTTAGCTAAATAAAGATGAAGGCTCTGTGATGAAATTTCAATTAACTAATTAAAATTTCACCATAGATTAAGTCTCACTCAGTATATATAGGTGAATAATTAGTTCACTCGAGTAATGAAGGACATGAGTTATGAAATGCACCGCGGAGTTATGAAGTAATTTCAAATTTGTTTCAATTATATAAAACGATATACGTCACGAATTTCGTCCTAGTTCTCACTCAAAGACCATAATTTTCTCCAAGATTTTAATCATAGAAAATAATCAGTGTCCCTGAGCTATGAAGTGGCTCTGAGTTATGAAGAAACAAAAATTTAATAACTCAGGAGTTTCACTGTATTTTTATAAGACTAAAACAGACGGCAGAAAATATGAGACTCATAACAGCTTTTCTATAACTTTTTACAAGCATAGAATACACATCATTTTTATATCTAGATTTATATGCATCGTTTTCATAGAAAAATATCTATCTATCGATTTCGTAACTAATTTTCGATGTATTAAAACATATATTGCTAAAATAGAAGGAGATTTATGATGTCGATTTCAGGTTTTTTTCATGTATCGATTCGATTAAAATTAATTAATAAATTTAGATATCCGCTAACCCAACTTTGAATTCGACATAAGAAGATTTACTAAAAGAGAAAATTTACTTAAAGGTCCCCTAGCTCCAAGCAAAATTTTTTATTGCTTAAATCAACGAGGTTAATGTTTCTTATCATTTTACTGCAAACCCCATAAAATTTGATAACATATTTTTAATTTTATATGCTTTTAAATATTTTTTTAATCCAAACTCTATAAAACCTACTTTACTTCCGACTTTCTAATTTTCAGTCGGAAGAAGAAGAATGTACACCATTTGTTTTGATTGTCAACTAGGTATTTGGTTTAATAAATCTATTTATTATTCGTTTAAAGGTTTAAATTTTGATAAACTTATTATAGAAACATTTATATACTTTTAGAAACAATTAATATCTTAAAAGAAGGCCAAAAACGCATTGTTTGTTTAAAAATCTAAAATTGAAATCAAAACAAAGAGTGTACAATCTTCTTTCTCAGCGTCAGGTTGGAGATTCGCTCGATTGTTGCTCACAGATTATTAAAAACTTTGAAAGCAAATAATAAAATATATACTGAACTGAATTGTAGGTATGCGGTTTGAGGAATAATGATCGTAGACCTTAGTTCTGAAATATTATGTAATAAACTCATTTTTTTCCCGGAGCCTGGAGAGGACCTTTAATATATGATTATTTTCCAGTTCAATGAGTTGTGTGTTTTCACCATAAAGTACATCACGCTGAAGTATTCACATTGTTAAAATAAAATATGTTGTTAACCTTATAAGTAGCAACTCTATTTTATATTATTTTACTTTGATAAATTTACACCTGTTAGGCCAGACGAACACCAAAAGAAAGGAAGCTTTTAAGACTTGTCATACATAGGTTTAGGTTTACTGCCCCTTTAAAATGAAATGTCCTGTTTATTTGTATTAAAGCCTTTTAATATTTTATGAGCACATTTTTTTCCAATCGCCGAATATCCAATCTCAAAATTTTTTGGAAATTATTTTATTTCATATTTCAAGTTGAAATATTTTTCAAAAAATGCATAGAATGTTATTTATTGCATTCATTATTTTAACCCGCTTAGAGATAAAAAGTTATTCAGAGTGAATATGTATGTTTAAAAAAGTGTTAATGATAAAATGAAATATCAATTTTCAAAGATATAAACTGTGTCTAGAGATTATATGCAATACAGTTATTGTCAATTATTTCATTAAATATTGATGATTATGTGTTGTATAATGATACAATTTGTAGTCCATATGTAGGCAAATAAACATCAAGCACTAACATCTCGATTGTCCTTTTCAGATTAGATTTTTACAAGTTTTTGATAAATATTGCATTTTGGAGTGTCAAGAGATTATTTGCAAGTGGTAAAATTTAGCATAATGGCTCGTAAAAAAGAACTAACAATGGATGAAAAGAACTATATAATTAAGGAAATTAGCAAAGGAAAGGCGTCGCTACAAATTTCGAAGGATTTACATAGGGATCATCGAACAACAATAAAAAAAATTTGTCAAACGGGAATTAAACCAAGGAAGAAAAGATCACAGGCTGAATTCAGGAAATTAACTCAGCGAGATCTGTCTCATATTCGTAGAGAAGTGATTAGGAACCCAAATGCATCAAGTGCCTTCATATATGAGGCAGCTGGAGCTCCTAAGGTGTCAAGAGAAACAAGATGTAAAGCATTAAGGAAGTTTGCTGATGTCAAAAATCAAATCAAGAAGCCCTTTTTAACAAAGAAACATAGGGAAAAAAGAGTGCAGTGGGCAAAGAAATACCTGAAAACTGATTTTAATAATGTTTTGTTCACAGACGAGTCAAGGATCAGCCTTGATGGACCGGATGGGTGGGCTCGAGGATGGGTATGTAAGCAACGTGACTCGAGACAGTTTGTTAAACGCCAACAAGGTGGCGGTTCCATCATGATTTGGGCTGGAATTATTGGCAATGAGCTAGTGGGTCCATTTAGAGTTAAAGACGGCGTGAAAATGAACTCCAAAACGTACTGTGAGTTTTTAGACCAACATTTCTTTGAATGGCTGGATGACCAGCCTATTGCCAAGCGTAGATCTATGATTTTTATGCAAGACAACGCCCCAAGTCATGCATCAAAGTTCACCAAATCATGGTTGAAGGAAAGGAGATTTGTTGGAGAGACGTATATGGACTGGCCTGCAAATAGTTGTGGACTTGAACCCCATTGAGAACCTGTGGAGCATTCTCAAGAGAGAGATTTATCGCAATGGAAGGCAATTCAACAGCAAGCATGACCTCTGGGATGCAGTTAAGGTTGTTGCAAATAATGTATCCGCCTCTACAATTGCAAATCTAACATCAGATGTTGATAACAGGCTGGGGAGAGTCCTTGAAAAGAAAGGAGCATCGGTGCAATAAATTATGAGAGGCTTTAATATGTTTTGATGTTTTTTTCGTGTTATATTTTTGTTAAATCATATCTATGTTATGATAATATCTCTAGAAATTGATATAAATATAGTCACGTTATTTGATCTAAGAAAAAATTATATTAAAGTGTAAAAAACTGATAGTTGCAAATAAACTATTGACAGTCAAATTAGTCTGTTTTTTTTAATTTAATAAATATTTTCAAAACCAACCATTGTTTTCTTTATCACTAGAAATTTAAGTTAACAATATCCAATAGAATGCATAACATCCATGACATGATAGATAAATACAATAATTTTCAAAATTCTTTATATTTTGTGTTTTGCATATAATCTCTAGACGCAGTTTAATAATTAATTATTAATGAATTATTTGTGTTTTTAAATGAAGCAAAGAAAATTTCACTTCTTCAACACTGACTAATATAATCTTTTTATTGAAAGAAAAAGCCTCCGCATAATAGTTAATTCTGACAAAACAGATTCGCGCCAAGTTTCAACTATTTTTTACAGGTTTCGATCAGGGTTTTCATAGTTTTTAGTCCTAAACTAAGTAGCTTAGGTCATTCTAAAAGCTTTAACTAGTAGTAGGGTGGCTGTCCTCCACCTAAAACTGGAAAAGGAGATGATTTGAGTTTCCAACTTTCTAGTTTATTCCAAAAGCTAAAGTCAACTGCCAAGCCAATTTTGGCTCATTTTTTAAAGATTTTAACTTTTCAAGCTAAAAATCCTAAAATTAATTTAATTAACAATTAACATGGCAACGCTGCCAACACAGTCTGTACGGCTCTCTGTATAGCGTCAGACCGGGTGGCCTTGCGCACTTCAACATTCCGGGTGAAGTTGCGCATCGCGGCATTGGTAATTGACGGCGAATGCGTGAAAATATTTCAAATCTGATAACATCATTGAAAAGAGCAGCTCTTAAACCCCCTAGTCCATAAATTTCACGAAAATCGTAAGAGATTAAGTATAGACTGTATAGATACTAAGTGTTCTAACAGAGACCTATGTTTTTTATAGCAAAATAATTATTTTGGACTAGAATCGAATCTCCGCGAACTATGCTGTAGTGTTGATAATTATGCTCCAATTTGATTGCAATTTACGTTGGATATGCATAATTTACAAAAGATTAACGTCATGTAAGATGATTTTAATAATAATTATAAATTATTGAGATATAGGTAACCAATATACTAGATGCGCAAGAACACCCTGGGAATATTTTAATTCACGGGTGGACTTGCGCACATTTATTAATAAAGTTAAAGAGCTCTTATTCATTAATAAACCTGTGATATTTATCCCGGATATTCCTATACCACGGAAATTCCACCTCAGCCTCACGGCAATTCCACAGCAGCCTCACGGTTATTCCACAGCATTCTCATGGCAATTGCACAGCAGCCTCACGGCCAGTCTGCAGAATGTGTCTTTTCTCCCGCAGAGATTTTAATTTGAGAGAGAGTTATTCTCTGACTCTCAGCAGCAGATTCAGAATCTCCCGCAGCTAAATTAATGGTAACATAGGAATTAATTCAAAATCTCCCGCAGCTAAATTAATGGTAACATAGGAATTAATTCAAGATCTCCCGCAGAGATCTCCAATTTCTAAAATTCAGTCAAAAACTCCCGCAGAGAGTCTTGGAAAAATGTTCCATATTCTGCAGACTGGCCTCACGGCAATTGCACAGCAGACTCACACAGCAATTGCACAGCAGACTCACGGCAATTGCACAGCAGACTCGGCAATTGCACAGCAGCCTCACGGCAATTCCACAGCAGCCTCACGGCAATTCCACAGCAGCCTCACGGGCAATTCCACAGCAGCCTCACGGGCAATTCTACAGCAGACTCACGGGCAATTCCACAGCTGACTCACGGGCAATTCCACAGCAGACTCACGGGCAATTCCACAGCAGACTAACGGGCAATTCCACAGCAGACTCACGGGCAATTCCACAGCAGCCTCACGGCAATTCTACAGCAGACTCACTGCAATTCCACAGCAGACTCACGGCAATTCCACAGCAGACTCATGGCAATGGCACAGCAGCCTCACGGCAATTGCACAGCAGATTGGGGCAGTTGCATAGAAGATTGGGGCAGTTGCATAGAAGATTGGGGCAGTTGCATAGAAGATTGGGGCAGTTGCATAGAAGATTGGGGCAGATTCACGGCAGTTGCATAGCATATCGGGGTTAGATTTTCTATGCACAGTTTATTCATAGGGTGAACTTGCGCGCGCAGTTTCACATTGGGTGAATTTGCGCGGTGCGCAAGTACACCCGGTAAGTGCGCAAAATTCACCCGGTTTATCACCACGATCTTTGCGCACAGTTTTTTTGATGATAACTTTTTTTCTATTGAACTTAAAGAGTTGAAACTTGGTGTGTATCTAGGTCTACCCTTCATCTATCAGCACACAGAAAATCAGATTGCTGACTTCCCTAGTTTTTTCGTAAAATCAAAGTATGCGGAAAATGCACAAAGCCACCCGGTCCGACGCTAACTGTATTAGTGCATACTGCATAATTGGATACGTATCTAAAAGTTGAACGGCGCACCACAATACGGGCCTGTACGGCGCACCAAATTATGGCGCGCCACTGTACATTTCATCAGATTGGTAATTTGAAAGAAGATTAATGATATATGGAGTGAACATAATTGATAGTTGTTGTAGGCTATCAAATTTATGACTGACAGTACTTGAAAGTTGAATCCCAGTCTGTAATCCACTCTGGAAAAAGTAGCCAAAGATCTTTGGACTATATTGGAGGGAAAATTCATCAAAACAAGGGCCCAGTTGCATTTAGGTCTTTGAAATACTAAAATCGATCCGACTCCTCTCATGGTAATTAAATTGTATCTCTTCAGTATTCCTACAGGCTACGGGGAGAATAAGAAATTCAGGGGAGTCGCTTTCCATGACAGCTATAGAGGCGATATTAAAACAATCAGACTCCTTTTAATTTATATACAAGTATTAGTGATGAAATCATTTGAATTCAATAATAATTAGAATAAATATAATAGCAATTTTTGTATCATAGTTACGTCAAACTACCAGTTTGTATTTGGTGCTCTGAACTCCTCTGACTTTTTCAAAAATCTGAGAAATAGCTGCCAACATTTTTCATCAATTTGTCTAGTCCTCTAACATTTTTCCAGTTTCCAATTTTGAATTAATTCCTATGTTCCCATGTTAATTTTGGCTTGAAATCTTCAGAAAATGAGCCAAATTGACTTGGCTCAGATTTTTTGTGAAATTTTGGATCAAGAAATGGCTTACAATTTTCCAGCCTCTGAAACATGGTAAGCTGCAAACATTTTTCATCAATTTGTCTAGTCCTCCAACATTTTCCCAGTTTACCCTCCAAAAATTAATAGTAATATAGGAATTAATAGCTAAATATCCTCTGACATTGCAGGTATTTTTTTATTAGAGAAATTGAATATCTGCTGACATATCATTGGAATTTACCACTAACTACAATCTGGTGCGGGAGAAGAGACACATATGCAGACTGGCATTTTACCAGTTTCTTCAGACTGGCCTTTAACTGACATACTCTGTAAGACCAGTCTGTATTTGGTGCACAGAATTCTACTGACTTTTCCAAAAAGCTGAAAAAATCCACCATAAATTTCCAATAATTTGGCTGATTGGTGATCCACCAGCATTTTCCCACTTTATCCACTGAAAAGTAGTGGTAACATAGAAATAAACCAAGTAAAATAGTATGGCTCATGAACTCTCCAAAATGATCAAATTATCATAAATTCTTTCCAAAATAACATTGTAGCATAGGAGATAAAATGAAAAACAGATATTTCTAGCCATTTGCAATTGCAGGGCTCAAAATAACTGTCACAAACTCGCCATTAAAATGGCAAGTTTGGACATGCTTTATTACCTGGGGAAAAATATTTCAAAATTGTGGATCTTATATTTCAAAATTTTCATCCACAACTAAGTAGCTACTATTAGTTATATCATAGCTAGTATTTTCGAAGTCTCAAAGACTCGGTCGGTGCCCAGCAGGCGTACAACTGCCAAGCTAAATATTAATATCTTCCCCCGGGGTTTCTAGAAAAAAATTGGAAACGGGAAGCAAAAATGATTTACTCCATACTTTATTATATTTTTGGATGAAGGTCTTCTAAGATCTGCTAAAGGTCTTCTTCCTCCAATACCAATCTGTGGTCTACGTCCAATTTCTAAAGACGAGTCAGGACCTTTGATTTGTTTTGAAATATCCCTCTATTCCTTTGACCCTTATGATGAGGATATTGTGCTCGGGCGGGTTGGCCGCGACTTAAGGTTTTACTTGTCTATTAATGTTGATAATAGTAAGGACACAGTAGGGAATTGAGGCTCCAATGATGTCTTATTTCTATATTAATGGAAGATGCAATACAGGTGATATGACAGTAGAATGCAAGGTGATGAGCAGAAAAGTATAAATGAAGATAAACAAAGTATTGGTTATGAGTATGGAGGCGTGAGAGAGTTAGATTGAATTCTGTAAAGATACACAATGAACAAAAGTAAATAGTAAGATAACAAAACAAAGTATAAAGAATATTACAGCAAATAAATATAAAGCAAAAGCAAATAAAGGAAAATAAAGTTAAATGAAAATAAAGAATAATTATAAAGCAATATAGTAAGCAAACAAATAATATTAAGGCAGAAAAGAACATAAACTCACAAGTAATGATTGGGAAGGGTTTGTATGCAACTAGGAGAGTGACAGCGTACGAAAGACTTATCAGTTAGGCTTAATATTATCATGCCTTATTAACCCTAATGAGTTTGACGTGTGTTTTTTAGGCACATTTTTTTCAATTACTTTATATCTTTTATGTTATTCGTTTAAATTTACTGGCCTTTCTTGACTTTGTTCCTACATACCTACCAAATATATCTTTGTATTAAAAAATAAAAATATGTATCATCGTAAATCCTCGTAAATCATGTAAATTATGGAATTAAATGTACTTTGGTGACGTTTGGCAACCTAGAAATACAGTTTGGTTAGCGAATATGCAGTAATCTGTTCACATTTTCATCAAAAACAGATACATGCGCGAGCTATGATTGGCTCATACCTCCACCCAATCACAGATCTGGTCTCTCAGTTGCCAATGTCTTAAATTTTGATGTATTTATTTCTCCTTATATGTTCTATATTTTAACTTGAAATTTGGTACACGTTAGTCTAGTATATATACTAACAACTTGTAAAAAATACAGCACCGTATGTTTATAAATAAGACATGTGTTTTTTTAACACATAGTCAAACTCTCCCGTTGATTTCGACAGTCAAACTCATTAGGGTTAATAGGTTCATGCCTTACATTAATTATCATTAAGAAAGTACCTTTGATGAACAATAATCCTGAAAAATAATGAGAGATCAAACATGATCACAAATGAGTGGAATAGCTAGTTTTCAGAATTAAAATAGGGGAAAATGTACATTTGTACCAACACCCTGGTACAATATATATGGAGAGGAAGATTGCATCTATTGCTGCCATTCAAATATAACTTTGAAACAGCTGTGATGGTGGAAGGACATCTGAAATGAAATTACTCACTAAATAAGTTCCAAGGACAGCAAACATAAATAGCATAGATGGAAAAATAATGTGATTTATTTATAGAATAAGCTTATATTAGGATATCTGTGTATTATTGTTGTTCAATGATAACGAATAAAAAATATATCGACTTAATGATTTCGTTTTCACTCCGATATTTAGTTTGTGATGAACAGATACCCACTTTACTATATTTGAAATGTATTAGAAGAAAGTTGCTTCCAGATTAATACCAAAAGGAAATACTTAAGCTTTTTTTCGCTGTCCTTTAAACACACCTGTACGGAAGAAGATACAACCAGTATATGATGGCGCGAGCCTCCAAAAAATAGTTCCTCTGGCCTCCAGTCATCCATTGTTTTGACATGATGCTGTAGAAGCCTTCAGCCACTGCTTCGCAGCTACCCATACCAATTACAACATCAAGAGTAGTGCATATCTCCTTTCTCAAAAGTCAATATATCTGTAAAATAAAATTGAGTCATTAATTCATTAGTTGATATTATTTCAGTTCCATCTTAAACTTTCTATACAGAGCACACAAATTCCTCTTAAGCCTTTTCTGGGTAAGTGATCATATTTGAGCACCTTGCTATTTTACCGTCTTATTTTCATGTTATAAGAATGCGTCAGTTTAACGTAATTATCCAAGGACATTGATTTATTCTGGTTTGATGCATGTTGGAAAAAGAGGAGGATAAATGAGAATGGTATAGAACATTGCATTGTCTGTTAAAATTTTCAGTTGAAAATAGATTCAATTTCTCATTGAAATTTTGAGAAAAATATTAATATTTTGATATGTCAATATCAGAAGACAATAATATTTTTCAAAAGAGTGAAATAATAGGCATTTCTTGTAATTATCAATCTGATTTGTTGGAAAATGGAAAACACTACAGACTTTTTTGAAACCTAGATATTTATACCATAGACTGTGCCAATTGAATTCAAAGGTTAAATGTATTGAAGTTAGTGATGGGACGATTAATCGAAATAATAGTGAATTTTTAATGAATCGGAATTGTACTGACAGACATATCTTTGAATTCCGATTCTTTAGCGTCGAGGCAGGCATCTTTACTCACTTTACTGCAAATTTCGGTTGCATAGATACGATAGTTAAACAATCAAAATAAATTGCTTGTATATAGCCGTTTAGATAAGGGGATAAATACTGTACAATAATATCATTTCAACTGGTGATAAACAATTATTTAAAAAATGATAGTCCTTAAAGTTAACTCAGATCTATTCTAGATTAAGAACACACACACAGGTAGCATGGACATAAGATAAAGGCTGAAAATAAACAAAACTATATGAATCAACAATAAACAAAAAGAAATAAAATGACTGAAAATAAAGAACTAATAATAAGAATGTGAAATGATAAACAAATAAGAATTCAAATGATTAAAATAAATATAAACAAATAATAAGACAGAATATGAAGAACTTGACTTACAGGCATATATGAATGCAGGAAAAAGTCTGACAGAGACTGAGATAGTGATTTATGTTAGCTAACTTAATTGTGAATGATTAATGAATAGTTAGTAATATGAAAAGATGAAATAAAAAAGGCATAAAACATGGAATGATTAAATGTTGTCTAAAACTTCTCCTTTATCAACATCACATATAATATGATTAATATCTTCCAATGATATCAACATACCAAATATGAAACATTCTTTCTACGGGTTCAGAAGCTGTTTGTTACGACGGCATAGCCCATAATTGGATCAATCCATTAGTTTATGAGTTACTGCCGTTGCGATAAGACGTCCATCTAATCATTAATTAGGCTGGGGTATTTTCAAACTAACAAAATGTTAATATGAAACAATTCCTGTCCGTAAAGTGAATTGGACCTCATAGAAATGAACTTCTACTGTTTTATGATGTTTGGCAAAAATTTAGAGTAAATAGACCTGTATCTTTTTCCGTAATAGCGAACTATGCGCGATTTATATTTTCATGCATTGAATATTGAAGCTATGTTTTCATAGGTGTTACTTATTTAAATATATGATACTCTATCCAAGTGTGGTACAAGCATATTTGAAACATTGCTTCTATTGGTTAAGAAGCTGTTATTTATGATGGCGAAATAAAAATTTTGATTTACCTCTTGGTTTCCAAGTTAAGGGGACCGACTCCGTAAAAAGTTAAAAATTTAGCAAATATTTTTTTATTGCTTAAATAGCTTCAATTATATGGTAAGATTGTCTTTGTAAAAAAAAAATACTAGGTAGCGTTTTTTTTTTAGCTTTATCTCTTTTCGAATTTAGCTCTTATAAAAATAGTTGTTTATGTTTTATTTTTGCTTTAGCAAAGAATTATTGTCGGTTATATGCCTGAAGTACCCTGCTGACAGAGAGCCCTGACAGCCCAAGGGGATTCAGTGCCAGACAAAAAAAAAAAAAAAATTTGTTTGGCTTATATTACCTGTTCTGAAAACCTATAAATTACTGTATTGAACGTTCAAAATCTCCGTCAATTTTGAAGATACGGCATTGCGGTTTTTTGCATTCGAAGCGCAAGATAATGCTCTACTTTAACTGCAGAACAAAATTTCTTATCTTGGACTTAGACTTTTTCAGTATTTGTTTTTTTCCGGAAATTGTGAAATAATTTTTTTTTTGGGAAAAATTTAAAAATTCAACAATAAATATGAAATCAAAATTTTTGGTATGCAGTTATTGTAGAGCATTATCTTGCTCTTCAAATGCAAAAAAACGCAATGCCGTATCGTCAAAATTAACAGATTTTGAAAATGTAAATTTTTCAATTTTTTTCTGTTTTCTTCGAATAAATCGTTTTCTATGCGTCAAATCGAAAAAATTTCAGAAACAAAAAGGGCTTAGAATTGAATTCTCTATATGGATACCAAGTTTCATAATCGTAGCTACAATAATAAAAATGTTTCAAATTTTGGGAGTCGGTCTCCTTAATAGAGGTGCATAAAGATGCTTACAAATTTCCAATGCTTAACCTTTTAGCGGGTAAGTATCACTCGAGTGATACACCATTATTTTCAGTTCATTATTTTTCTCACAAGTTTAATTACCATTATATTGAATTAATAAACCACAGACAATAACAGACATCATTGTCTTTCAAATAATCAATTAAAAATATAATTGAAATATTACTTTTCAAAATAATAAAATATATAAAAGAAATTCACAAGAATAAAAATATCTTGAAAAATGTTAAACTGCGACATACCAAAAATTTAGACCCTCCTGATGAGTTTATCAGTAAGTGCCTGCTAAAGGGTTAAGGATGCCTGCCCTGACACTAATAATTAATTTTTTAAATGAACTTAAGGGGACCGTCCCCAAAATTTTGAAACAAAAATTTATTATTGAAGTTATGGTTCTGAAACTTTGTATGTATATATAAAATTGAATAATCTATCGTTTTTGTTCTTGACATTTTTTCGATTAGACCCATAGAAAACGAGTTATTCGAATTTCGAACAAATTTCGAGCCATTTCAAAAAACAAAGCCCCTGGTTTTTGGTTGAAGCTAGAGCATTGCAGTTTTTTGCATTCGATACTCCATACTGATATCTACTATATAATTTTCTTCGATTTTTGATTTTCGAATGGGTTTTCTAAATTTCGACTTTTTCATAAAAAGTAAACCAAAAGTTTTGAAAAAATATTTTTGTCTGGAATAATTTTCTACAACAAATTCGAAAATCAAAAATCGAAGAAGATCATATTGTAGATATATTATGGAGTATCGAATGCAAAAAACCACAATGCTCTAGCTTCAACCAAAAACCAGGGGCTTTGTTTTGAATACTCATTTTTTCACCTTTCTAGAAGTGCGAGAAATTGAGGTTGAAAGTCTAGTGCTCTATTGGCACTGTATCCCCGCTAGCATAAGCTCAGCTATTATCCACTCAAAGGTGGGGGTATCATCAAACTATTTGAATTGCAATATAGCACTCACACAAAGAAACTGAGATGTATAATATTGCATCTCTATGCTAATTGGCTAAGACAATTATTACGTCACACGCGTCATAGCTGACAGTGGAAATCGCAGTTGCAGCACGTAACCTTGAAATGTTATTGAAAACCCTCCCTCCCCCCCCCCCCTTTCGCCTTTGAGTATATCGTGATTTTTGGTGACATTATTCAAATTGGTAGGTTTGATGCTAATTGACTAAGACAAACATCACTCCATATCACGTC
>CANNZV010005020.1:0-32042 GCA_947561585.1 Caprella mutica | reverse complement strand
GTCTATCTCGCTATTGAGAGAGTCTTTGAAATGACGGAATCTGATTTCCCGGCACGGTGTAGAGCAACAATGGCTTCTCTTTTGTCTGACATTTTTGAATTGACTAAATTTTTGTAAAAAATAACACTGCCACGTCATAATGTAGTGTCTCTACTATAGTTCAAACCCTATCACCTACTTAGGAACTTGTTTTTAAGAATTATATTAATGTTTGAAAAATTGCTTCCAAACTTACGCCCCACCCTGTATAATAATTGGAATTTATATTGAGTCTATAATGTTACAGAAAATTCTAGCATCACATGTTGTTGAAGTTTGGTAAGAATGTGAAAGTTAACCCATATTAACAAGATAAAACCATCACTTCCTTAACATTTTTTTTGACACTTCATCGTCTATCTGAGACCAAATATTTCAATAAAAAGAATAATCTCTATTTCTGTGGAAGTAACAGGGGCAATAGCATAGCGGGAAACATCTTAGGGAGTCAATTCGGGAAATATTTCAGTCTGGTTTCTTCACTACGCCTTGCAAAACATTCAACCCAGTATTTACTTACTCAAACAAATGTACAGAAAAATAAGATATGTAAAATAAAACAAAGATATTAGCAGCTAAATAAATATGAATTACGTGAAAATCTAGGGTTAATATTAGAATAGTTACACATCTTTTTAATTTTTATAGAACTTTTCAAATCAAATATAATGTATAGGAAAAGGGTAACAAAATTAAATTGTTTAAAAAACTGAACAACAATACATTAACTCATTAAGTGAATATAATCAAATTAAATCAATGCACGACTAGATTAATGGTGGACATAGAATACATTTGGTTAAATCATATAATTTAAAGATGTCATTGTAGGAGCTACATGGCCCTTATAGAACGGATATTTTGCCCGATAAAAGATCGTCCGCTGTACGAGCTTTACCTGTAATATGATTTCTCTTCAACAACATTTGAAATTAGTTAACTATCAAAAAATAATTACGGATACAATTTCTTGACAGTACCTAGACAATAGCACACAAACACATACCCTAGCTGGTATTTCACTGAAGCTATCTCTCTATCAATATCAAATTCGTATTTTAATCTATTTTTAGTTTAAGTATATTTATACGAACTAATTATTGGTTATATGAAGGATGGGGAAAGAAATGTATAAATTATAAAGGTTACCTAAATAAACAGTCTCAGCAATCACTGGTAGATAACTATGTGAAATTAGTTCGATCATTCACGTTTAAGCTTTATGAACCATTAAATACACTTAAAAGTGCAGTTGTCTACCCGGTAAGAATGTTACAGTTATTTGACATTACTCAATCTTGGTGCGCAATAGAAGTCAACCAGAGTACATATGGAGCATTCTGGGGCGTTTTGAGCATTTTGGGGTGTTTATAGCGTTTGGAGCATATTGAAGCATTATGAGCGCTAGTGGCATTTAACTTATAAATGCTCCAATGTCCGAGCCTTAGTTATTAGATATTAAATTTTTGGGTCTTTCCCAGAATAGTGGGACAGTAATTTCTCAAAAATGGATTTCATTGAATAGTTGTACTGCACCCAAATTTTTTAATAGAATATATTATTTTTCAATTTCAGAGAACCTTAGTCATAATTTAACAAAGGTTAAGTTTCGTCTTCTAAATCATCTCTGAAACTAAAAAGTTTAGTAAATTAAAAAAATAAATAATAATTGATTATGTAGTGCTTTAAAGAACTATATTGATCATTCATTACGAAAAATAATTAATTTTCATAAGTTAAAGTACCTATTCACTAACCTACTAATTTTGAACACAGTTGTCAGTAGGTAGGTATACCTAGACTGGGGTACGGTCAATAGCCCCCCCCCCCTAGGTCATAAGCCCACGAGCCCCCCCCCCCCTCCCTGTTTTTTCAATCCTTATTTACCTAGTTAAACAAATGAAGAACTGCTTAGATAGAAATAACTGAGAATTGCTAATGTAGTTTGTTGTATTCGCTAGTTTTTTGTACTGCACACTTCATGATCGTTTAATGACCTGGCAGGGGGGTTTGGGGGACGGCACGCCCTCCGATATATATATATATATATATATATATATTATGTTTACTCAGTAATGAACTACAAAAGTGTCAATAAGGATTGAATAATATAGGTAAATATGGATTAAAAAACAAGGGGGCTCATGAGTCATGACCGAGGGGGGCTTATGACCTACACCCACCTAGACTATATAAATAAGTAAAATTAGTAACCTTAAAATATTGATATAGCATTGCAGTGTCATGAAACCGGTAGCCGTTAAATTGCTCAAAAACAATGCTCGAAAGACAATTGCTCGAAAACAATTGCTCGAAAATCAATTGCTCGAATGAACAATTACTCGAAAGAACAATTGCTCGAAAGACAATTGCTCGAAAAACAATTGCTCGAATGAACAATTGCTCGAATTATAAAATTGCACAGTTTTCGATTTTATAAAAGTCAGTCATTCATGAAGTGGAGCTGCACCTAACAATGTTTGTTTCTTTTTAGTAATTGATCATTAATCATTCTATAAATTATTTTAATTATTACTCATTCTACAAAATCTTTTTCTTTCCTCTAGAGACCGTTTGTGTCATCTCGTATGTAACATGTGAATTGGAATCATGTGGTGAATTGGTACTATTCATGTTTTTTATCATATAACCCGAAAAATTTTGTAGATTAATTTATTACTAGCCTATATTTATGTGGTACCTCAATAGGTGAAATAACTCAAAGTTATGCCAGAGTTTTAATAAATTTGCAAAAATTTGTAGATTAAGGTCATTAATAATGAAATGTGCAGTACAACAAACTAGCGGATACAACAAACTGCATTACTGTTTCATGTATGAAATCTATAATGTTTGAGTAATTTCAATGAAAATGCGAGTTTTTTCAAAGTTCTCAATCCTTCAGTAATACATAGGAAATAAATAACTTTAAACCCTCATATCTCAAAAACTATTAGTTTCTACAAAAAAGGGTTTTGATTTTCGGATTCTATGGACAAAAATACATATAAAAATTTAAATTTAAATTAAATCTGGTGCGGGTCGTCAAATGGGAAAGATCCCTAATAACTAATTAGTATGTTGGAAATATTATTTGGATAGCCCTTCAAACAAAAGAATAAAGATTATCGAAATAATTTACCTAGTTAAACAAATGAAGAACTACTTAGATAGAAATAACAGCTCTTAGTAACTTCATGTGAACTTCCATGTATTATTTAAACTTTAAAGTAGAGACTCAAAATGCATTTCATTTTGTGTTAGATAAATTTGAATGTAAAATTATTTTTTTAATTTATAAATTAGTCTAATAAGGTCTATTTTTTTATGGCATAGTGTCCTTTTTGGAATTTGTTAACCTTAATTGCGGGTGAAAATAGGCGAATCATGGATTCAATTTGTATACGTGTTTCACCAATTTGTCTGTATGGAACTAAGTCTCGTTCAGAATTCATACTGAATTTTTTTTATTCGAATAGCAGCTTCAAATACATTTAGGATTTTGAAGGATAATCAATTTGGTAACAGACAGAATTCAGAATCATACCTATAAAACTCTGGAAAATAAATGCCATCTGTTGATTGGCTATCCCGATTTTTTAAAACCATTTGACATTTTGTATCATGGTGTACTGTAGCAGAAGTTGAAACATACATGAGTGCGAAGTATAGCACTAAATTAATTTGAATTTTACTGGTCTGGAGTTGAGGTCCCGAAGAGTTTGCTTAGTGGGAATTAGCTCATTTTCACGTATACCTTCAACTGGAACATCCTAGGGATCAGTCTTGAGGCCTTCTCTTCAAAATATCTCGGATATGTCAAATGTTTACGGTGAAGGTGAATTTCTGCATATAGGATGATGATATCTAGGGATGTGACAATATGCATAACTTTTTGACGCGATATGCAGCATATTATATGCCTATTTCTGCATATAATATGCAAAAAATCAATGTGCATATATGCTGAACCAAAATGCATATAATATGCAAAAAGTCAATGGCATATATGCAGAAAGGTCAGAACCTAAATGCATATTATATGCCAGAAATTATTCAATATAGTGTGCATATTACATGATCAAAGTTAATTACGGAACTTAAAATAAAGTTAATCTGTAATTAGTTATGTTTTGAATGTAATTGTACTTTGGTGGTTTGAATGGAACTTACAATAAAACGAAGGTTTTATATTCACTGCAATATGTTTAACGTTTGAAAGCATAGTATAACAAAGCTGTTTCAAATTTAGACTTCTTTGATAGTAAGTCAATTTCAAACATACACATTCAATTTTTGACAGTGGAATTGCACTTTATTGTTAAATGGTATTTCAGGTTTTTAACAGTGGATATCCTTCTATTATCTGCTAATGTATTTTACTGGGAAAACACTCCTTCTACATCACATGAAACAAGAGGAGCAAATGTTTCCTTCATCCAAATTCAGTCTTCTAAACTAATCTATCCTACATTCATATATCACATTCCGTTCATTACTTTAGTCATGACTCGAAAATTATAAACCATCTTGTTAGAACAGCGGTTCCCTTTAAAGGATCCCCAAAGCTAAAAGCAGCGACATTAAGTCTTTAAATGATTAATATAACCGTTTTGTAATTACTTAATTAAATTATTCTACGTGTGATTAGTTCTGATATTTTTTGAGTAGTACAACTCTCTAAAATAATTGAATTAATTGTTTATCAATTATTACTGGTATTTACTAAATACAAAGTGTCATAAATATATAGTAATACATTTGTAGTTTCGATATTCCACCTACAAACTTTTTAAATTTGAATAATTAGTTTAATAAAATATTCTTGGGTCCACAGTTAAAATCGTTTTCCATGCAGTGTCCCAGAAGAAAACGGCATAGGTTAGACATTTACATGTTAAAAATTGACCAAGAAGTGCATATTTCTCGGTTAGCATATATGCACACGTGCATATTATATGCTCTTGAAATTTATGCTGAGAACTGCATATATGCAATATGCACAATGTCACATACCTAATGATATCCATCTTTATTTGAAACTAATGTTGCACTTATAGTAGAGAAACTTACTATTGCTTTCCCTTTAATGTATAGCTAGCAAACTATAAATATTTATAAAAAAAATCAGGTTTCACATTTAAAAAAAAAAAAAGAATTTCATTTCCTCAATAATAAATAATTGAATTTCAAAAGTAACTTTGAATTGAAAATTTAAGAGTTCGTTTTTAATGGAGAAACGTTTTTCCATTGGTAATTAAATTCAAATCACAAATGTTCACATGTGATTTATCAAGTTTAAAGTTAATAACCTCGTAGTTTTAATATTTCAACTAATAACTACTCAGGGGAAATAGATTGACAAAATAATTATCTGATAGATTTATTATGAAAAAATCTCAGTAGAGCTTATATAATAAATAAAATGGATTGTTATTCATCTGTTATTTACAATGAAAAGTAAAGAGTATAGAAAGTAACTGTTTTAACCTCGTTTTGCCATTGTATTGATCTTAAGAAAATTTGCTATTAACTTTAATTCAATTAACAAAAATTTACAGTTGTGTGGTTGATTTCAGCGAATAATAACACCCTAGGCCTTGGCAGCAAGTCCCTTAAGGTCTGCAATACACTGCTTTAGGGTGGCTGTCTCAGAGGCAGGAGTGATGGACTTCCTCACGTTATCTACGATCCAGTTAACCATGTGCTTCTGTTCAAAGCGAGACTGGATGTTACTCGTCTCCAACTGATAGTCGAGACGCTTCTTAACCTGTAAGAGAAACAAACAGTGTCATGAGACTAGCAATGAAATAGGGTAATACGCTAGAAATGAACATGTATGGAAATTTAGAAGTATTGCCTTGATAAACAAACGAGTTAAAAGCACTTCCTAATAGTAAATTATTTAGATTTAACAATAAAATTAGTTATCAAGTTCGTAGGTACTTGAAAAATAGCTCTTCTCAACCTAACATTCCTCATTAATATAATAACAGTGGGATACTGAAAGTTATGCAGTATCCACTGGATAAGAGAGAACAAACAACATTAATATTTTTTAACAATATGCCTAATAATTTAGCATCGCATGACTAGCGCAATTAATTCACGTTAATAGTAACACAGTACGCACCTCAGCATGAACGGAGTGCATTCTCTCCCTGTAGGCAGCCTCCAGTTGCAGACCTACATTCTCTCTCTTAGCCTCGAAGAGAATGGGCTGAGCCTTGGCCTGCTCAACAGTCAACTTCTCGCTTTCGATGGTGTTTTTGAGGCTGTTGATGGTGTCTACACGACTCTGACTCATCATCCTCTTTTCCTCCTGAAAAATAAAAACATTGGTTAGCAAGAGAATCTTAACAGCCATTATACAGAGGAAAAAAGGCAGCTAATTATAATTTAAAGGGAGGTTTTAACTTTCATGTGAAACGTTAGGTAATTAATTAGTTAAGCATATGAAATATATCTACTGAAATCAATCTTTTTTAGAGAAAATAAGGGACAAGGGTTTATACTTGTTATTAGTGTGATTGAACATCCAATAGATAGAGCTTATTTCATATTACATGATTATCTATTAATTTATACTTTATACATAGATGCATAAATTTTTTTTATCAAATATTTGATTTTTACATCCACGTCAATTTAAATCATAAATATAAACTACTAGCTACAATAAATAAATTCTGCAACTTTAAAGAATTCATGTTACTCACAGCAATCTCCTCATCAAGACTCGTGGCAACCTTTGGGCCGAATTTCTTGACACCGTAAACAGCCATGATGCCTGTGTACATCAAATAAAGGAACTATTTTATGAATTTATAATGATGAATAACAAATATTATGCCAACATTAATGACTTATTATGTATATTAGATTTAGCTATAGTATTGTAAAAATTATGTAAAAGCATCAGAATAATTATAACTAAAACACATATACTAAATCTACTAAAATTGAGGAAGTTTAGCTAATTTGTATAAAATTATACTAAGGTTAATAACTAACAAGAGAGTTAAAATAATGAGGGTTTTGGAACTTAATAGCTTAGAAATTAATAGTTTAAAAGGTTAAATTCTTGAGGTTAGGTTCAAAAAATAAAGATACAATTTATTAACAAAGAGTGATAATTATGGTAGGTATAGTAAGTAATTGAGCAATTGATTAAATAAATAATTAGTTAATTACTAAATAAAATAAGAGCTGACCAAATGGGTATAAGAGACCAAGTCAAATAGGAAAATTTGACTAATTTAAGCACAATTGCACTCCAATTTAAAGAGAAGGAATTAGAATGCCTAATGCTAATAACAGAAAGCTGCAGCAACTCACCGAGGATCAGACCGGAGTAGAACTCGTGTTCTATAACATAGAGCTCCTTAGAGACTAGGAAGGTGATGAGACCAGTGCCAAGCACATAGGGACCTGAAATTAAGACATTGAATAGTTTTACCAGTTCAATAAAATGATTTATGTAAACATAAATATATGTATGTTTAAAGATCAAACATAGCTAACTTATAGCATATCACTTAAAATAAGTTTAATTTTACAATTTTCAAAGTTTACTATATTCACTTCTAATTAGCTTTGTTCATTATTATTATATTCACCACCTTCATAAAACAATTACAAAAAGCTCAAACAACTAACCAGTGACTCCAGTCTTGTTGTACAGCATTGTGAACCATTCCTCAGGGACGAACCCCATCCTCACAGCGCCTGGGTGAATTGGCCTGGTTCTGCGGGGGAAGTTGACGAGATCTCTTTCTCCATCCTTGGCTGCGGCAGGAGTGGCGGCGGCAGCAGAAGATGCATTAGAAGATGTGTGAGTGAGCCTGCAGGCCACACTGGAGGCTAAGGAAGGGAGATATTATTAAAACTATGAAAGTAATAGTCATCAAACAAAGAAAAAGTAATTGATTAAGCAAACCTAAAGGATTAGGATAAGACTGAAAGGCTCTTGCTGATAGCTCTACATTCCTAGTTATATAGCTATATTCTTGTATAGTGAACAATATGATTATATCATTTATGTGGAAATGGCATGTTATGTAACATTTTGAGTTTTAATATGTAAATAACAAATGTCAACCAAAACAATGATAATTGATAAATAGCATATTATTTATTAGAGTACTATAGCCAAATAATAAAGCATGGCCTTTCTCTCTGTTTTGCCCTTGGCTGGTGAGTTTATAACAATAATTTAGTCCATACAGTGAACCACAGAAGTATCTAATTTTCTCATATAGTTACAGTTTACTATGGTACTACTGGTACAATGTTATTTCAGAGAGAATATTATAATTTGACCACCTTTGAAAGAAATTTAGTTTCTTTTGGAGAGGAAGATTAGGACCCATACTATATTACTTTATGGCCAGTTTGCAGAGTATGAGAATTTTTTAAACAGTTTCATTACAAACAGTTCTATATTCACACATATTACTATTTTGCTGAGAACAAAAGGCAAAGTAGTACACTTTTGAAGGAAACTTTTACTAGTTTCTGAAGTCCATGCTGCAATCATTGCAAAGTTATTTAGGAGAGAATTTATGATACTTTGACCAGTTAGACACTTAGTAGAGATAGAGTAAAGTGGACCTGAAGAATTGTATTTCCTCAGTAATAAAGAATATATTGAATTGAATTTAAGAAGAAATTTTGAGTAAAGAATTTATGAATAAAGAACTTTTACTTGAAGAGATAAATCATAAACCTAGTACTGTCACTTTTACCAACTAGTTTTCACTTTCCCCATTGGTCAATAGTTCTAATAGACAAAAATTAAGGATTAATCATGTATAAAGTATTAAAAATGTCCCATATTCTGCAAACTAGGTTCAGGTCTCTTCTTCCCTTACATCAGTCTAGACCAGTGGTTCTTGTAGTAATTTTCTCCCACACCCCTTGCTTTTCTCAGGCACCCCAAAGCATTGTATTGTATTGAAATAGATTGAAAAGCTACCAATATAATAGGTATATTTTGTTACTATAATGTGAGAAAATGGCAATTGTTCTTCATGTATATTCTGCATGATATTAACAGCAAGAACCAACTTATAAGTAACATAAAAAGCAATGCCAATTCCCAGGCACCCCTCTAAACATTCCAGGCCGCAAAAGGGTGCCAGGCACCCCACTCAAGAACCACTGGTCTAGACTGAGATTCCAATGCTTTAGAGTATGTCAGTTAAAAGCCAATTAATTGGCTTACATTTCAAATGGTCAAAAATAAGATAAATGCAAAAAGTATAAAATTTTGAATTTATTCCTATTTTGCCATGTCAATTTTGGATTGGTTCAGAATTTTTTTTCAATTAGAGCCAAAATTGGCTAAAATCCTCCAGCCACTTAAACATTCAATGAGTATTGATATGACATCTCATAGATATCAATTGGAGTCTTTGAGATAGTTACTCTCAACTTTCAAACTTCAATCAATCTTTCAGATGCAGGCAAACTGTAAGCCAATTTTTGAGCCAAACTTTCACAAAATTTACCAGTCTGCAGAATATGGAAGATATTTGAGATATTCTTTATGAACAATTTCGAATTAATTCCTACATTTACATCAATTTTATTGTGAACAGAATAACAGATCTTTACGAGACCCATGTTATGATGTTTCAAAGCACGGACAAAATTGCCAACATACTGGCGACTTTTGAGAAGTGAAACAAGTTTAAAAACCTGTAAATAACCAGTAAATAAATATAAAAGTCTCAGTCTCAACATGCATCAGACATGAAGCATAAGGCCAGGTATCAAAGCGTGTCCAAACTCTTCTTTTTAATAGCTAGTTTGTGAGTTATTTTGAGCCCTTCAATTGCAAATGGAGAGAATTATCTAATTTTCCCCTATGCTACAATGTTATTTGATAGAGTTTATAATAATTTGATCATTTTGGAGAGAAATTTAGTTATTTTTGGTGAGAGCTGGAGAGATAAATGGAGAGTTTATGAGCCATACTAAACTGCGTTCAGAGATCTTTTGCAGCCACCCGAATTTGCTTAAAACATAAATAAATTTGCAAAATTGCTAATTTAAACCATCAAAACTAGTTTTAAAATGAATAGCATGTTTCCTGTTGCCATTTTACCATATATATTTTAATCTTTCATCTATTTTTTACAGAATTTAGTTAGCAGAGTATTATTTAAGAGTGTTCGCACTTCTTTTGTAAAATTTAGGTATTAAAAAATGGCAAGAAAAAAAGACTAAACATGAAAGAAAAGAACAAAATTATACAAAAATTAGCTCAAGGAATGTCAACACTTGAAATTTCAAATGAATTACGACGAGATCACCGCACAATAAAGAATATTGCGGAATTGGGCATCCAACCAAGAAAAAAATGAAAGCAGAGTGAATTTAGGAAATTGACCACAAGAGATTTATCCAGAATCAAGCGCCAAGTTGCTAAAACGCCCAATGTATCCAGTAAAAGCATTTTTGATGCCTGTGGAATTGAACAACAAGGTGCAAGGTCTTCAAAAAATTTGCTAAGGTAAAAAATAGAGTTATAGGCCAGTTTCTATCAAATACACACAAAGAAGCAAGGTTGAAATGGTCAAAAAAGTACGTCAAAACCGATTTCACAAGCGTAATCTTCACGGATGAGAGTAGAATTACGTTAGATGGACCAGATGGGTGGACCCGAGGATGGGTGCTCAATGACAGACAGAGTTTGTACCAGATTCTACGCCAGCAGGGGGGTGGTGGGGTGATGATATGGGCAGAAATTATTGGTAATGAAGTTATTGGGCCATTCAAGGTAGAAGAAGGAGTAAAATTGAACTCTGTCAATTACTGTGCCTTTCTAGCCCAAAATTTCAAACCCTGGCTACTGGCACAAAATGAGGACCGAAAGGAGAAGTTGATTTTTATGCAAGATAATGCTCCGAGCCATGCCTCAAGATACTCAAAAACATGGTTGGGGAATGAGGGCTTCATTAATGACTCATTGATGGATTGGCCAGCCAATAGCCCCGATCTGAATCCGATTGAGCATTACTGGAGTATTTTGAAAGCTGCAATTTACATCTTACAAGCAGTACACCTCAAAATCTGAACTTTGGGAAGCTATCCAGGCTGCTGCTGATAGGGTTAAACCTGAAGTGGTAGAAAATTTGACAAAATCTGTTGACAACCGACTGATAAAGATTTTTCAGACGAATGGAGGAAGAGTTAATTAATGTAAATTATTAAATCAATATTTAATATTTTTCTGTTGTAAACTTGGTTGGTTTTCAACCAAATGATAATTTTGATTGTTATTGTTCAGTTACTTATAATTTGTTTTGTTATTTTGCTATTTATTTCTTATAAAATCATAATTTATGATGTTGCAAAAGAACTCCGAACACTAAATTCTTATCAAATCATATTAAATATATATTATTTGATATTAAATACTTGTTGTGAATGTAAATGTGTATGATTTATCCTTGTACATGTTCAAGTGTGAATTATTTTTAAAATAAACAGGATATTTAATTGTAAATACTAAAAAATCCATCAAAAACCGTTCTGCAAAAGATCTCCGAACGCAGTTTATTTTACTTGGGCATAAGGATGTTTTCAAGTGTTAATCTTCACTAGGAGGTCAAATTTTTTTTAGTATCTTAAATATGGCAATGACATGTCGGTGGATTTTTAGCCATTTATTCGTTTATTACCAACTTGCCATTAATTTTCGGTGGCTAAATGCCAGTCGGCAGAAGCTGACAGAGTGTTTATAGAGATATTTCATTCTGTTTGTAGCAAAATTAATGTAAATAGGTATAGGGATTAATTCAGAAGTGTTTGTAACAAAATTAATGTAGCTAAATATAGTATAGGAATTGATTCGAAATTGTTCGGAGAGAATATTCCAAATATCTCCTATATTCTGGAAATTTGGCTAAATGAGGAAAATGTTGGTTGGTCAGCGAAATATGTTGGTGGATTTTTTCAGCTTTTTGAACAAGTCAGTGGGTTTTTGTGCACCAAATACACAATTGGCAGACTATGAAAAATATTTGGGATATTCTCTCCGAATAATTTTTAATTAATTCCTAAACCTATTTACATTAATTGTGCTATGAACACTTCTGAATTAATCCCTATATTTACACTAATTTAGCTACAAACAGAATGAGATATCTCTATGAACACTTTACCAGTTTCTGCAGACAGAGACTTTAGCAAACCTTAAAATATAGTAATAAATTAATGGGAACTGTATAATCCACAGCATTTAGAATCTAAAATTCATCTGGTAGTCTAAGGTATTTTATGGTGACTTTGTCCACTCTGTATGATGCTCTCTTCTCCTGCAGAGATTTTAATTTGAGAAACAGTTACTCTCTGACTCTCAGTAGCAGACCACTCTGGAAAATACCTTAAGCTAACAGATTAATTTTAGAGGCTAAATGTTGCAGATTATAGAGCTTCAGTTTCTATTAATTTATTACTGTATTTTAAAGTTTGCTAAACTCCAACAGAATAATTAATACATCAGAAAATACCATTTTTTCCAGAGTGGGAAGCAGATTCAGAATCTCAAGCAGCTACAAATTTTTTTTAGATTCTAATTGTTCACTACTTGTATCCTAAGGTCTTTTAGTAGTTCTTTTATTATTTTTGATCTAAATTAATTTTTTTCCAACTAGAGGATCCAGTGAACTACATTAACTGTTTCATGGCACCAAGATTTCATGACACAAAAAACTAAAAGACGGAAAAGCTCTGTTTTCTACAAACTCAATGTTATTCCTACCAAAAATTTAATTGCGCTATATCTCTAAAACTAAGCATTTTCACAACAAATGGTATTCATGAAAAAAGTCTTAAAATGGCTCTTTTTACCTACACTAATTGTCAAAAATATCAAAAATCGGTGGGGGACCTAAAGCACAAAGTTACCTTATTTTACTTTACCTGGCACTAGGCAGCAAACTGAAATTTTCTGTAAGATTTCTTTAGACTGTTCTCTACTACCTAAAAAATCAATGATAATTGCAAAAAAACAGTGAAACTATCCTCTTAAAAATGGAACAATCCCTCACAACTCATTTTTTAATTTCCACCAATATTTACATGTATTTTAATGAGAATAGTCTGAACAGAAGTTAAGGGAACCTCCCCCAAATTTTGAAAAGTTTTTTATTATTGATTTTATGGTTCTGAAACTTTATATGTATACATAAAATTGAATTCCCTATCATTTTTGTTCTTGACATTTTTTCGAGTAAACCCATAGAAAACGAATTTTTCGAATTTCGAACCATTTTCAAAAACCCTACTCCTGTTTTTTGGTTGAAGCTAGAGCAATGCCATTTTTTGCGTTCGATTCTCCATACTGATATCTACAATATTGAGTTATATGATTTGTGATTTTCGAATGGGTTTTCTAAATTTCGTCTTTTTCATGAAAAGTAAAAAAAAATTTTGAAAAAAAAATATGTCTGAAAAAATTTCCTAAAACAAATTCGAAAATCAAAAATCGTATAACGCAATATTGTAGATATCATTATGGAGTACCGAATGCAAAAAACTGCAATGCTCTAGCTTCAACCAAAAAACAGAAGTATGGTTTTGAATACTCATTTTTTCACATTTCTAGAAGTGCAAGAAATTGAGGTGCTGAAACTGGGCGCTGAGGCCTCAGATTTCCGATATTAGATCTCTTAGAACGTGGAATCTTTACTGAACAGTGACTCAAGCTATACTGAACTCGCACAAAGAAACTGAGATGTATAATATTGCATCTCTATGCCAATTGGCTAAGACAAACATCACGCCATACTACATCACACGCGTCATAGCTGAGACTCTGCATTGCCCTTGAAATGTTATTGAAAACCCTCCCCCCCCCCCCTTCGCCTTTGGAGATATAGTGATTTTTGGTGTCTGACATTGTTCATAATAATGGTAGGTACTTATTTATGAAAAAAAAATCATAAAATTTTGAGTTTTCTTCGGGGGCGGTCCCCTTAAAGAAGCCCAAGTAATAAAGTATGTAAAAATTCGCCATTTTAATGGCGAGTTTGTGACAGTTATTTTGAGCTATTAAATTGCAAATGATGAGAAATATCTAATTTTCTCTATGTAGTAGCTACAATGCTATTTTGGAGAGAATTTTGATAATTTAATCCTTTTGGAGAGAAACTTGGTGATTTTTGGAGAGACAAATGCCAGTCTGTCTTTGGTGCACAAAATTCCACTGACTTTTTCAAAAAGCTGAAAAAATCCACCAGAAATTTGCCAAGTAGAATAGTATGGCAGATAAATTTTCCATTTGTCTCTCCAGCTCTTACCAAAAATCACCAAATTTCTCTCCAAAATGATCAAATTAACATAGGAGAAAAATAGATATTTCTTGCCATTTGCAATTGAAGGGGTTAAAATAACAGTCACAAACTCGCAATTAAAATGGCAAGTTTGGACATGCTTCATTACCTGGGTAATTTGGCTGTTCCACCAACATTTTCTCAATTCATCCACCGAAAATAATCCAGTCTGCAGAATATGGGATATTTTTAGCATTTTCTGTGCAAACAATCCTTAATTTTCTCCTATATTTACATGTATTGTACTGAGAACAGAAAACAAAATAGATGATTTCTTGGAGAACAGTTTACCAGTTCCTGCAGTCTGGCAAATATTAATGGTAACATCACTCAGCCAGTCTGTATTTGGTGCACAAAATTCCACTGACTTTTTGAAAAACATGAAAAAATCTACCATAAATTTCCAGTAATTTGGCTGATCCACTAACATTTTACCCAGTTTTCCACCGAAAATTAATGGTAACATAGGAATAAAAAGCTAAAAATCCACAGACTTTGCCAGAATATTATTTTCATAGGGAAAAAATTGCACCGACATGTCGCCTGATGATGTAGGTGGAATTTACCATGAAATACAGACTGGGACAAATGGAGAGTTTATGAGTCCTATTATTTTAATTGGACAGAAGCCAAAATAGAGGATTTCTTCATTTTCTTGGAGAACACTTTACCAATTTCACAAAACTTCTGAGCCAAGCCAATTTGGCACATTTTTTGAAGACTTCAAGCCAAAATTAACATGGGAACATAGGAATTAATTCAAAAATTTTAAGTCAATTAGACATATCTGGGTTTTGTCCTTTTGAAATCTAAGCCAATTAATTGGCTTTAACTGACATATTCTGTAACATGGAATAAATACATGTAAACAGTAAACATAGGAATGAATTAATTACGAAAGTGTCCCCAAAATCTTACAAAGATATATTTTCCCTCAAAATATCATTGAATATTTCTCCAAAGAACTTCAGCCACTCTGGAAGAAGTGGCATTTTCTAATGAAATAATTACTCTGTTGGAGTTTAGAAAACTTTTAAATACAGTAATAAATTAATGAGAACTGTATAATCCGCAGCAATTAGCCTCTAAAATTTATCTGTTAGCCTAAAGTATTTTCCAGTGTAAATATAGGGATTAATTCAGAAGTGTTTGTAGCAAAATTAATGTAAATATAGGAATTAATTCAACATTATTCGGAGAGAATATCGCAAATATCTCCCATATTTTGCAGACTGGTAATCCTATGGTATGTCAGCCATATTTTAAAGTATGGACAAAGTCGCCAGTATATTGACAACTTTTGAGGGATGAAATAAGTTAAAATCATGTAAATAACAAGTAAATCCCTCATAAAATAGTCTCAAGAGATGCACATGCATCAGAAATGAAGAATGAGGATATTTTCAAATGGAAAATCTTCACTAGGAAGTCAAATTTCTTCTTTAAAGTACCTTAAATGTGGCGACCTGAATCCATTTTCTCACTGAACTGGTTACTTTCCTGTCACACTTTGAAACATGATATGTCAACAGATATTCAATTTCTCTAATAAAAAAATTCTTGCAATGTCAGAGAATATTTAGCTATTAATTCCTATATTAGTATTAATTTTTGGAGGAAAAACTGGAAAAATGTTGGAGGACTTAAGGAGGAGGACTAGACAAATTGATGAAAAATGTTGACAGATTATTCTCAGATTTTTGAAAAAGTCAGGAGTTCAGTGCACCAAATACAAACTGGTCTTCAGCAACATGGACGCGCTTTGCAAACTGGCCGGGCAGTCTTGAGCAAGTTATGATGTTCCTCAGCCAGTCTGCAGAAACTGGTAAAGTGTTCATAGAGATCTCTTATTCTGTTTGTAGTAAAATTAATGTAAATAGGGTCACGCAGGTAAATTGCGGCCCACTCACTAATTGCGGCCTCTAACAACTGAAACATCATAGCTTCAAAACACACATCAAAACTTAATATAATAAGTTATAGCTCAGTTTGTATTTGGTGAACAAATTCCACTGACTTTTTGAAAAAGCTGAAAAAATCACCCACAAATTTGGCTGATCCAGATCCACCAACATTTTACCCATTTTCCCACTGAAAATTAAAGGCAACATAGGAATAAATAGTTAAAAATCCACTGACTTTGCCAGAATATTATTTTCAATGGAGAAAAATTCTATTGACAAGTCTGTGGAATTTACCATGAAATACAGTCTGATTTTTAAGCATGCACTGTGCTTCTTTTGATAGCTATGCAACATTTTAATGTAATTTCAAATTCAGATTATTTTGGAGACTCTCTTGAGAGGGCCGCAAGCCCGCAATTAAAAATTAAAGGGCTGCAATTTACCAGCGTGGCCCTATAGGGATTAATTCATAAGTGTTCGTAGCCAAATTGATGTAAATATAGGAATTAATTCAAAATTGTTCGGAGAGAATATCCCAAATATCTCCCATATTCTGCAGACTGCGCAAAAGATGCATGAAGCTGTGAAGTTTTATCTGGCGACAATTGAGGTCTTGAAATTACTCTCCCGAGATTAGACTGCAAAGCATGCACAATTAGTCTTCAGATATTTAATTTTTGGGGCAATTTGTCTCCAAAGATTTTCTAATTTCTCTCCAAAATGGCCAAAAATCTCAAAATTCTCTCCACTAATAACATGTAAACATGGGGATAAATTAGAAAATTGTCGCTGGATAATTCAGGAGACTAATTTCAAGGCCTCAACAGTCGCCAGATAAACTTCACAACTTCATGCATCTTTTGGCTTTTGCAGACTGGTCCTGAGACCTGAATTATCCAGCAACAGTTTTCTAATTAATTATATACTTAGTTCCTATGTTTACATGTAATTATTGGAGAGTATTTTGAAATATTTGGCCATTTTGGAGAGAAATTTGAAAATCTTTGAAGAGAAAAAAATCACCACAAAAATCAAATATCTGGAGACTGATTGTGCATGCTTTGCTAAGTGAAAGTGGTTCCTCAGCAGTTCCTGGACTGGACAGCAAGTGTCTGAGTGACAGTGATAATGTGATTCAATATGACCAGTGTGCAGAATGCGTCTCTTCTCCTGCAGAGATTTTAATTTGAGAGACAGTTACTCTCCGACTCTCAGTAGCAGATTCAGAATATCTCGCAGCATGATTATGATTTTATGAATGACTGAGAATGATGATTGATGAATCTTCATTTAATTTATTGAATCATCATTCATGATTCATGAGATGAATGAAGAGAAAATGACCATAATTTCGATTGGAGAATTTGTTTTAGAAATTACAACATTACAAAAAAAACAGTCTAAAAAGTGTTTTTTTTATTGGAAATACTGTTTTATTTTAAAATACACTTTTCTTTTCTAGAAAACCTTTTTGTTTTAATATTACAATCAGGTAAATTGCGGCCCTTTAATTTTTAATTGCGGCTCAGGCTCTATCAAGATAGTCTCAATGCTATAATTTATTAATTTAAGTTTTTAGCGTGGATTTTGAATTTATGATGTTCCTGTTGTAAGCCATGTTTCAATGTATGGACAAAGTCGCCAGTATACTGGTGACTTTTGAAGGGTGAAATCCAGTCTGTATTTGGTGCAACAAATTCCACTGACTTTTTCAAAAAGCTGAAAAAATCCACCATAAATTTCCAGTAATTTGGCTGATCCACCAACATTTTACCCATTTTTCCACCGAAAATTAATGGTAACAGGAATAAATAGCTAAAAATCCACCGACTTTGCCAGAATATTATTTTCTAGTGGAAAAAATTCCACCGACAAGTTGGTGGAATTTACCACGAAATACAGTGTGGGGTGAAATAAGTTTAGAAACCTGTAAATAAGTTAAAATAACAAGTAAATCACTAATAGATAGTTTCAACTTCTCAAGTGATACACATGCATCAGACATGATGCATAAGGATGTTTTCAAGTGTAAAGTGTTCCCTAGGATGTCCTATTTCTTCTTCAAGGTATCTTAAATGTGGTGACCTTCCAGATTGTATTTGGTGGTAAACCAAGTGAAATAGTATGTCTCATAAACTCACCATTTGTCTCTCCAACTCTCTCCAAAATTCCCAGTCTGCAGAATATGGAACATTTTTCCAAGACTCTCTGCGGGAGTTTTTGACTGAATTTTAGAAATTTGAGATCTCTGCGGGAGATCTTGAATTAATTCCTATGTTACCATTAATTTAGCTGCGGGAGATTTTGAATTAATTCCTATGTTACCATTAATTTAGCTACGGGAGATTCTGAATCTGCTGCTGAGAGTCAGAGAATAACTCTCTCTCAAATTAAAATCTCTGCGGGAGAAAAGACACATTCTGCAGACTGGCAAAATTCAACAAATTCTCTCCAAAATAATCAAATTTTCATAAATTCTCTCCAAAATAACAATGTAGCATAGGAGAAATAGAAAAAAATCACCATTTGCATTTGAAGGGCTTAAAATAACTGTCACAAACTCGCCATTAAAATGGCGAGTTTGCTTTATAACTTAACTAGATGGTAAATTGACTAAATTCCAATGATATCTCAGGAGATATTCAATTTCTCTTATAAAAAAATTACTGCAATGTCGTAGGATATTTAGCTTTAATTCCTATACTACCATTAATTTTTGAAGGAGAAACTGAAAAAATGTTGGAGGACTAGACAAATTGATGAAAAATGTTGGGAGCTATTTCTCAGATTTTTGAAAAAGTCAGAGGAGTTCAGTGCACCAAATACAAACTGGGTGACCTTGATCTATTTTCTCACCAAACTGGCGACTTTCCTGCCACACTTTGAAACATGGGTTGTAAGCCAATCTGCAGAAACTGGTAAAGTGTTCGTAGAGATCTCTTATTCTGTTCGTAGCAAAATCAATGTAAATATAGAGATTAATTCAGAAGTGTTCGTAGCAAAATTAATGTAAATATAGGAATTAATTCAAAATTGTTCGGAGAGAATATCCCAAATATCTCACATATTCTGCAGACTGGGAACTTGTAAGAGGCCGCAGACCGCAGTTAGTCAGTGTGCCACAATTTTCCTGCTTGACCCTATAAAAAACTGTTTTTTTTTTGCAACACTGGCCTAAGGTAAATTAATTGGATCATAGGAATTAGGTCAATTGGCCAATTCAAGATTCATCTTTGATAACTTGTTTTACTTTTAAGAAAAATGAAATGCAAGTCAGAGGGTTAGGACCGTTAGGATGGATTTTCACGAAATTATTCAATGATATATGTTGAGAGTAAGATTATTTGATATTCATTGGAAATCAAAAATGTCATGAAATTATTCTAAAAACTCACCCGAGCGTAATCCAAGCCGAGACAGCATACTTATAGATAGAAAATTTAGCTATAGTTCACAAATCTGACCGGCTGAGTGCCACACAATTACCAACTATTCCCAGACAATAACAAATATATGTATAAATTAGCAGTGCTACCAATATGTGTAAAGCTCGGACAACACAGTTCAAATCAATTACAAGTCTTTTACAATTCTGTCAATATGAAATCCCATTATCAATTTAAATATCAATAACTAATTAAAGGAATGGTGGGGCAAAATCATTTTGCTAACATGTGTTTTAATGGAATATGCAAATTTGCATACTTCATTACGTAATATTTTATATACATACCTATTAGGTGTCTATCAAAGTGTAAAAAATAAGAAGTTTTCCTTACATAGGTACCTACCTACCAACCAAATTTAATCTTTTTCTCATGTTACCTACCAACCTAATTTTGTCCAATGAATCCAAAAATTATAGCCAATTTTTGTTGGAGCTGAGTAATAGTTTTTGAGCAACAAGAGTTTTAAGTTATTTATCTCTTAATTTCTGATGAAACGCAAAGATTGAAATTTCTTCTCATTTTTAAGAATTATCATATTGGTTAGCCCAATCAACAACATATCCCAGCAAACATCCCAGTAAACATTACAATGTTGGGCAACCGTTGGCCCAATTCTGAACGAAACAAAGGCCATGAATTAAATAGTTAGAATTTAATTCATACTCTGGGCCAACGTTATGATGCCGGGTTCGTTGTATTGGGCCAGCAAAGGCCCGACGTTGGCCCACCTCACGGATGTTCACCGGCCCTGAACAGTATAAATGCGTATAAACGACTAATTGGTAGTGGCAATATTAAAGGTCCCCTCCGAGCAAATTTTTTTATTGCTTAAATCAACGAGGCTAATGTTTCTTATCATTTTACTACAAACCGCATCAAATTTGATAGCATATTTTTAATTTTATATGCTTTTAAAGATTTTTATAATCCAAACTCTACAAAACCTACTTTACTTCCGACTTTCTAATTTTCAGTGTGAAGAAGAAGAATGTACACCATTTGTTTTGATTGTCAACTAGGTATTTGGTTTAATAAATCTATTTATTATTCGTTTAAAGGTTGAAATTTGGATAAACTTATTATAGAAACGTTTATATACTTTTAGAAACAATTAATATCTTAAAAGAAGACCAAAAACGCATTGTTTGTTTGAAAATCGAAATTTGAAATCAAAACAAAGAGTGTACAATCTTCTTTCTCAGCGTCAGGTTGGAGATTCACTCGATTGTTGCTCACATAGTATTAAAAAACTTTAAAAGCAAATAATAAAATGTATGCTGAACCGAATTGTATGCGGTTTGCGGAATAATGATCGTAGACCTTAGTTCTATAATATTATGTGATAAACTCATTTTTTTCCCGGAGCCTGGAGAGGACCTTTAACGTTGCCGATGTCGTGCATGTCTACGGCCAGTAGCTACTATTTTCATATAAGAGGTGTATTAAATAGATTACGCTATACAGAACACGCGAAGACAACAGTTACATCTAACAATGTACGTATAATACTTAATTGAGGGTATAGAATTGGCTATTTGGTGTGATTAAAGTTGGGAGGGATCGTTTGCACCTAATTTCTGTTATTGTTTGGCGATAATTGCCAAGTAGAACTGGTAGACCGGTATAATAAATATACTGGTAAATAGAAAAATCACTCGATTGGTTAACCAATGTTTCCCTTCATTGGGCCAGTGCTGTTTGATAACCGTCAGCTCAATGTCGTTTACCATACATTGGCCCAGTGTGTAATAGCACTGGGGTGCCAATGCCCGATCGTGCCTTTACTTTGCCAACGTTTACCGAGGTTGGCCCGATAGTGCAATGTTATCAGGGATGTCCGAATCTATTCGATATCAGGTTGTGTCTAATTCGTTGCGCTATGTAGTGCATGCCGGTAATAGATATGAAATACACTTAAATTAGATATCTAACTGAATGTATCTAAATTATTTGACTGTTTAGAAATCTAATTTGTTTCTACCATCAGTATCCAAAAATCTTCACTCTAGTCCGCATCGTTTATTTTCTAATCAGAAATCGTTTAATGCATATCGAAACAACACCAGTAAATAGATATCTATTATATTACGGAATTCCGTTTTAGAATAGATACCTAAAATTTCATACCATTTATGATCAAGAATCCTAGTAAACATAAAACATTTCAATGTTGGACCAATTCAGAACGAAACTCTGGGCCAACGCTGTCATGCCAGTCTCGGTGTATTGGGCCAGCAATGGTCCGACGTTGGCCCATCTCACGGATGTCCACCGGCCCAGAAGAGTATAACCACGTATAAACGACTTATTGGTACCGGCAGTTCTTATTTTTGCCGATGCCATGAATCTACAGTCAGTACTATTTTCATATAAAAGGTATTTATTAGATTACGCTGTACAGAAAAAGTAAAGCATAAGTATACGGGGACAAAGTGCGAACGCCACGTGAGACTCACAGGAGGTTTCTCCTGTGGTTCACATTTCTTTGAGTAAACAAAGTTGTAATTAACTTTTTGCAATTTTGTTTACATATTCGTGTTCACGAATATCATTTACTTCCTATTGCTCAATAAAAGTAATACATTTAATGTATAAGCGAGCATATTAGTATCTTAGACTAGTTAATGTGAACCGTACGTGGTCGCCACCTGTGGGTCACATTTATATTATTTGAGTGTGATTGGCATATTCTAATAGTATTCTCATGGTATAATATTAAAATGCACACTTCAAGATACATAAATCAACACTTGATATTTATTCAAATGAATAGATTACTCATTTAATACTCATGAGAACCGTACGTGGTCACCACCTGTGGGTCACACTATACTCATGTGAACCGTAGGTGGTCACCACCTGTGGGTCACACTTATCTAATTTGAGTGTGATTAGCGTATTCTATGTTAGATTTAGGTTAAATCAGTGGGTTAACAACGTTAAGACATAGAGTTTATTTAAAGAGTAAATATGTTATACAATTAGAAGTCTATGGAGAGATGAGTGGAACTCATCTCTCACTGAGTAATGTTCAAGACAGACTGACTTCAGAACCAACAAGACAGGGTATTTAACCCTCGACGGAAGTGTGATCGACTTTAGACCTTATGTCCGTTTCTCATTAAAAGTAATACATAGTTATTGAAACAATAGGTAATTTAATATAGCTGAGCTAGTCTAACAGGAAGTCAACATTAAATATATAACGAGTGTGTAATACATTTAACTAAAATTTCAACACTCCTCCTCACACGACATTTTATATTTTTCATACCTATTAATTTAACAAATTTGGTAAATCTATCAATAGGCAACGATTTAGAGAATATGTCAGACGATCCATTAAAAAAAAAACAATGAACAACAATTTACATAGGAAATGAATTATTCTAAATTTAAAGACATAAATCTCATTTTAATCAATCCTAAAATTCAAAACATTAAAACTCAAATTGAAAAATTCTGAAATTCAAATTGAACAATCATAACTGCAAGAATTTTAAACATTTATTAATGGTTTAATTCTATTTCAAATAATTCCTTTCTTCCCCTTCTTTTTATTTCTGAATGTCGATATAAAATAGAGTCTTCAGAAATCCAAAAAGAAAATATACTATGTATATAAAATATTTCAAACTTACATGTAACATAAAAAATCAAACCTATAACTGCAAGAATTTTAAACATTTATTAATGGTTTAATTCTATTTCAAATAATTCCTTTCTTCCCCTCTTTTTATTTCTGAATGTCGATATAAATTAGAGTCTTCAGAAATCCAAAAAGAAAATATACTATGTATATAAAATATTTCAAACTTACATATAACATAAAAAATAGTATGAATACACATCAAAACTGAACTTAACATATTGTGACATTCTTGCTTATTTTATTTCAATTTAATTTGTAAAAATTAACATTGCTTAATAATCATGCAATTAAAATTAACATCCTTCCGTTAAAAAATAGAATTTCTATTTTTTAATTATTTTATTGAATAAAATTTACTATTAAATTCTTTCTTCAGAAAAATTGAAAGATCGTTTAATATTTTACTGCAAATTAGTTATAAATATAACCATTTCATTTATGTATATTAATTTAAAAATATTTCATTCCTGCAAATTCCTAATTTATTTTGACTTTAAAATTTTCTAATCATCAAAATCTAATTAGTATTTCAAAATGAAAAAATATTTATTTCTAAATATTCACTTCTAAATATTCACAAATATTCACAGTATGAATATCAATTCATCTGTATTCAATTCATATGCTCACCTAATAGACCGCGTACTTCTATTAAGTAAACATGCTGAGTCATCAATTAAAATAATAATTAAATGCTGTGTCGGTAGTTTTTGTTACGATTCAAAGATTAATCTGCTGATCATTAAAAAGCAATAAAAATTCTATCTAACTACTATCCAAAAGCCTAATTTCAATTAATTTGAGAATTCACTTCACAAATGCTGAAGCAAGTTGTACACCGGTGCAAGAACCGTAGAGGCGAAAGTTAACTAAACCTACCACTAGACTAACATCAGGTTATTTATTTACTGTGAATAGAACTACAATATGGCGTAAGTTAAATGTCAGTTAAACTAAGTCATTATAGCAACTTAACACTACCACTTTCTTGTGTAGCTATTTACAAACAAACAAGTCTTTACTTATTTTACTTCTTGTAGTTGTAGTTCCCATAGCCACCACAAGTATGTGGAGTTGCTCCAGCTTTGCTGGGGCGTTTGTCCGGTTTGTTGTCCATAGACACTCCAAGTACCGGCAGCTTGTCCAGTGGTTGCGGCATTCCAACCGCCCGGTGCCTGTTGTCCCCAGTTGCCGTAAGAGATTTGGGTTAGCGGTGTCTGTTGCTGCTGTGCATAGTAATTCTGCTGCTGTCCATAGTACCCCCCACTGTTTCAAGTGCCGTATCCTCCTCCTTGCTGGGTGTATCCAGATTGGGGTAGCTCTGGGATGAGTAGTTGTTAGTTTGAGAAGAATACTCAACTTTTCAGCTTCACTCCGGAGTGTGTCAGCTACGGTAATCCAGTTAGGGATGTCTGTCTGAGCTTCAAGTGCAGTGACAAGCACTTCAAACGGCCCTGGCAGTGATGACAGAAAACAAATCATTTTATCCTCTTCACTGATCACTTGATTTAACAAGGCAAGCTCTTGAAAAACTTCAGTTAGTTCCTTCAAATGAAAGTCGAGTAGATCAGGAGACTTCAATTTTAGATTGTAGAGCTTTTTCTTCAAACGAAATTTGTTAGCCCACGTGTTTTTTTTTGAAATGTTTCTTGAAACAACCAAACCAGTTAAACTTGATTTACTGTTTAACTGAATTGATGTTTTAACATTATTCTAATTCATAAGAATAACTGAATATAATTATTAATATTCAATTGAAACAAAAAACAGAATTCTTAGTTCGCAAGAGCCTTTTGTTGAAAGTATTTACTATCATTCAATACTTTAACAAACATAAACAACCAAAGCAGTTAAATTGATTTACTGTTTAACTGAATTGATGTTTTAACATTATTCTAATTCATAAGAATAACTGAATATAATTATTAATATTCAATTGAAACAAAAAACAGAATTCTTAGTTCGCAAGAGCCTTTTGTTGAAAGTATTTACTATCATTCAATACTTTAACAAACATAAACAACCAAAGCAGTTAAATTGATTTACTGTTTAACTGAATTGATGTTTTAACATTATTCTAATTCATAAGAATAACTGAATATAATTATTAATATTCAATTGAAACAAAAAACAGAATTCTTAGTTCGCAAGAGCCTTTTGTTGAAAGTATTTACTATCATTCAATACTTTAACAAACATAAACAACCAAAGCAGTTAAATTGATTTACTGTTTAACTGAATTGATGTTTTAACATTATTCTAATTCATAAGAATAAGTGCACTGAATATAAGTATTTACTATCATTCAATACTTTAACAAACATAAACAACCAAAGCAGTTAAATTGATTTACTGTTTAACTGAATTGATGTTTTAACATTATTCTAATTCATAAGAATAACTGCACTGAATATAAGTATTTACTATCATTCAATACTTTAACAAAAATAAACAACCAAAGCAGTTAACTTGATTTACTGTTTAACTGAATTGATGTTTTAACATTATTCTAATTCATAAGAATAACTGCACTGAATATAAGTATTTACTATCATTCAATACTTTAACAAACATAAACGACCAAAGCAGTTAACTTGATTTACTGTTTAACTGAATTGATGTTTTAACATTATTCTAATTCATAAGAATAACTGCACTGAATATAAGTATTTACTATCATTCAATACTTTAACAAAAATAAACAACCAAAGCAGTTAACTTGATTTACTGTTTAACTGAATTGATGTTTTAACATTATTCTAATTCATAAGAATAACTGCACTGAATATAAGTATTTACTATCATTCAATACTTTAACAAAAATAAACAACCAAAGCAGTTAACTTGATTTACTGTTTAACTGAATTGATGTTTTAACATTATTCTAATTCATAAGAATAACTGCACTGAATATAATTATTAATATTTAATTGGAACAGTAACACAGCCTTAGTTCGCAAGAACCTTTTGTTGAAAGACTGTTTACCAAAGGATAAGGTCACAGATTTAAAGGTAATTTGTGACCTCTCTTGACACCTCTTCCGCAAAAATACTAAATCATTATATTATAACACAAGTGCATTTTTCGCTAGAGCAATCATTATAATTGACCTCATTAGCGCGTGAGCACGATTTGCTTACGCAAGCGTTTTAAGTGATATGTTTCATATAGGTTAACACTTTTTTCACAGCACTTCGTTTTTATTACTATTATAAACTTCTAATTTGTTTAAACATAATTTGATTTATAAACTCTTATCGTTCACTGGGCCCATAACCTTTTAGATTTAGGTTAAATCAGTGGGTTAACAACGTTAAGACATAGAGTTTATTTAAAGAGTAAATATGTTATACAATTAGAAGTCTATGGAGAGATGAGTGGAACTCATCTCTCACTGAGTAATGTTCAAGACAGACTGACTTCAGAACCAACAAGACAGGGTATTTAACCCTCGACGGAAGTGTGATCGACTTTAGACCTTATGTCCGTTTCTCATTAAAAGTAATACATAGTTATTGAAACAATAGGTAATTTAATATAGCTGAGCTAGTCTAACAGGAAGTCAACATTAAATATATAACGAGTGTGTAATACATTTAACTAAAATTTCAACATTCTAATGGTATAATATCAAGATGAAAACTTCAAGATACATAAATCTTTTAGATTTTTGTGACATGAAACTGTTAATGTAGTTTGTTCCCAACAAACATATGAATGTCGATTCGATGCCGTTTGCTGTCGAATTCGTAGCGCTAACGGTGGGTATCGACTTAGCAACCATTTCGACTCATAGTAGATATCGGAATGTCTGTTTCTAAATGATATCTGAATTTACACTTCGATTAGAAACACGAAAACCAATACATGGTTTTAACAGTATCGTCTTGACGTCGACATGTCTGTTTCCAAACGATATCTGAATTTATACTTCGACCAGAAGTGCGAAAACAGATACGTAGTTTTAAAAAAATCGTTTCAAAATTTGGAAATTCATTTTCTTATCTTCCTGTTATATAATACGTATAGAAATGTAGGAATAATTTTTATTCAATTGGATTGTACCTTTCTATATAACGTACGTGGTGCTCCCTTTGAACTATACCCAATAATTAATACATTTATAGGGGACTACGGCAGTTGTAAAGGTATGATCGGGCATTGACACGCTAGTGCGTTTGTACAATGGATCATTGTATAGTAAGCGATATTGGAACATCGGTTGTTGAACAGTGTTCCTCCAGTACCGTGAAAATGAAATGGATAACCAATCAAGTGATTTTTAGATGACCAGTGCATTTATTGTTATGAATCTATTCTAGACTGCTTATTGTAAATAAACCGCGAGGGGTTCCTATATCTGTCTTTGGTGAATGGAAGAGAAGGGGGGTGGCGTCCCTTGGGACTCGAACTGTTGTAATTTGGATTATGTATTGTCTATTTTATGTTTACCATGTGTATAACTCAAAATATATTCAACCAAATTGCCAGAAATGTCTAAAAACGAATTGAATTTGGTTCGATTTTGGGAGCAATCGAGTCAAAGGTCAAGGTCATTTATAACTCAAAATGTATTCCCTTCATTTTCATCTTCCATCCTTGAGTGCAGCCACCGGTGCTTGTGACCATTTTTGTCACATTCATTCCTCGGTAAGTGACAGCATTCACGTAGTTTTTCAGCATCCATGAGCGTCGTGACTTTGTCCATGGAGCCACTTTCCTTTCTGACTGCTTCTTCCAGTCCCTTCTATTTATTTTCCTTTAGACGTCAGAGACATGGCCTTTGGTTCCGAAGCAGACGTTAAACCTATACTAAACGTAAATAATTAAAAGTTGATGGGATATTTAACATGTTCTATTTTAGAGTACATTCTGTGTTATCGGACGGTTCCACATTTTCGAATATGTAAGATATAAATATATTAATTATCATTATTCAATTCTCACTTAAATTGGTATCCATGATACCAGTACGTAAAATACAAGTTTAGAAATAAAAATCAATACCTAAATAATTTTTCTACGTAAAATGCGGAAACCCATATCCGATAACTTGAACTTTCACCTAGTGCCAAAAGCTGCAAATGAGACGATTAAAATTCAGTGATTCACATTATAGATAATTAAACTTAGAGTTGTAATCGAACTCATTAAATCTATATATAATGATCATTATTTAACTTTTATTTCAATTGGTATCATATACCTTCAGCTATTAAATTAAATTGTAGTTAAATAATAATAATTATATTTTCCTTTATCACGTGTTCGAAAATATAGACCCTATTAATAACTTGGAACATAAACCCTACTGCTAAAAATATTTCACAGAACACAAAATTCCTGTTTGTTCAATGAAACACAATTATATAAGTCAAAATATCAAACTAATTACTCAACTCTTATGACCTTTATTTACTGAGTGATAGTTAATCTATGGTCAAATTTTAATTAATGCATTCATTACTTTGAACTTTCATCACACAGCTTTCATCTGTATTCTAAATCGAAGCCTCTAAACATTTTCTTTAATTTGAACTCAAAGAGAACGAAATTTTTAAGGAGTTACAATTATATAAAAATTTGACCAACTCATTACTATTTTTAATAAGAAAAAGTTGTGATTTTGGTTATAAAAGCGGTGCTTGCCTGTATTGTTTTATTCACTCTAAGAATATCTTCAAGTATCTCCGAGTCAGTTAATATCAAAATTTTTTTTAGGTAAATGCATCCATGGTGGCAAAGCTACAGAGGTACAGGCACGAGGACGGAGGGACCCACGAACGATACCTGGACACATCACTTCATTTCTTCCCATTTAATTTATTTATATCACTATGTAACATTAATCGAATTGATATGCATCTAAACGTACAATACGTTATTTCAATGAAGTAAGAGTTTTCTATTTTAATTTATTTATTTATTGGATGCAAGTGGATATCGTTTCGAAGCATATTAGATATATAATTAGGCGTCTGTTCGATGCAGAATCCCTATGTATGTTGTATGTCGTAATTTATCTTTCTATTCAACGCTGTTATAACGGTATCGCTTCGATGCAAAATATACTTGATATGATGCGGTTTAGCGGTGCAAACGGATATCGGATTGATGTCTACTTGATGTCACCATGTCTAATTTGTTAGTGGTATTCGATGTCGGAAGAGAGGTTTTACAGAGTCGTTTAGACATCGAATAGATACATTTATGTTTGCTGGGTTGTATCCGCTAGTTTGTTGTACTGCACACTTCATGATTGTTTAATGACCTGGCAGGGGGGTTCGGGGGGCGGCACGCCCCCCGATATACGTATTTGTGATGTTATATTTGAAATAAACGGCAGATGTACCTTTCCAAACCCCCAAACAAAACGGTCATAACCTAACCTATCGGAAAATTAATTGTGCTATATCTCGAAAACGAAGAGTTTTCACAACAAATGATATTCTTGAAAAACGTCTTAAAATGGCTTTTTTAACCTATTGTTGATGTCAAGTTACCGAAAATCCTAATAAAGATAGATATATTTTAAAAAACGTGACCCAAAGGAGAAACCTCCTGTGAGTCTCACCTGGCGTTCGCATTTCCTTCCCGTATGTTACTCAAGTAAAGACAAAAGTTACTTCTTAAATGTAGTAGCTGTCCAATAAATACATTTTACAGATCGAAGTCAGGAAAAAAATTCAAATAATTGACAATTAAAACTCAAATCTATATCATTTTATTTACACTAATTTAACCAAATAATAATATTTCTATTTAAAATTAAATAAAAAGTATAATAATTTTCAATGTGAATGATTATTTCAAACGAAAAAATAACTTTTCATACTAAATATATGAATTAACTAGCGTTTAAGCTCATTTTTATGAAATAAATAAATAAAGTGTTAAATCACTAATTGGAGGGATAACAGGCCTATTTATACTAAATTGCCAGAAGCAGCTACAATTTCAAAGATATACTTAATTGAAGATATTAAATTGACTATTTGGCGTGATTAAAGTTGGGAGAGATCATTTGCATCTAACTTCTCCGATTGTATGGCGATAACTGCTAAATAGAACTGGTAGACCAGAATAATAAATATTTAAAAAACATAAAAAAACACTACATCAAAAAATCACTGGATTGGTTAACCAATGTTTCCCTTCATTGGGCCAGTGCTGTTTGTGAACCGTTGGCCCAATGTCGTTTTCATTGCATTGGCCCAGTGTGTAATAACATTGGCGTGCCAATGCCCGATCGTGCCTTTACTTTGCCAACGTTTACCGACGTTGGCCGGCCGATAGTGCAATGTTATCAGGGATAGTGTTGCATCGCCAACCGAAAATGTATCTGAAAGATCATATTTTCTTTATCGTTACTACCCAGAAAACATGAATGTATCTATTCGATGTCTAAACGACTCTGTATAACCTCTCTTCCGACATCGAATACCAGTAACAAATTAGACATGGTGACATCAAGTAGACATCAATCCGATATCCGTTTGCACCGCTAAACCGCATCATATTAAGTATATTTAGCATCGGAGCGATACCGTTATAACAGCGTTGAATAGAAAGATAAATTACGACATCCAACATACATAGGGATTCTCTATCGAACAGACGCCTAACTATGTATCTAATATGCTTCGTAACGATATCCACTTGCATACATTAAATAAATAAAAATAGAAAATTCTTACTTCATTGATATAACGTAGGTACTGTACGTTTAGATGCATATCAATTTGATTAATGTTACATAGTGTTATATATAAATTAAATGGGAAGAAATGAAGTGACGTGTCCGGGGAACCGTTCGTGGGTCCAACCGTCGTCGTGCCTGTAGCTTTGTCACTTTGCCACCGTGGATGCATATGATTAGAAAAAAAATTTGATATTAAGTGACCCGGAGATACTTAAAGAAATTTTAAAGTGAATAAAACAATACAGGCAAGCACTGCTTTTATAACCAAAATCACAACTTATTGTTATTACAAATAGTAATGAGTTGGTCAAATTTTCATATAATTGTAACTCCTTAAAAATTTCGATCTCTATGAGTTCAAATTAAAGAAAATGCTTTGAGGCTACGACTTAGAATACAGATGAAAGCTCTGTGATGAAAGTTCAAAGTAATGAATGCATTAATTAAAATTTGACCATAGATTAACTCTCACTCAGTAAATATAGGTCATAATAGTTGAGTAATTAGTCTGATATTTTGACTTATATAATTATTGTGTTTCATTGAACAATCATGAATTTTGTGCTCTGTGAAATATTTTTAGCAGTAGGGTTTATGTTCCAAGTTATTAATAGGGTCTATATTTTCGAACACGTGACAAAGGAAAATATAATAATCATTATATTTAACTACTATTTAATTAGTAACATAATAGCTGAAGGTATGATACCAATTGAAATAAAAGTTAAATAATGATTATTATATAGATTTATTGAGTCCGATTACCACTTTAAGTTTATTATCTATAATGTGAATCACTGAATTTTAATCGTCTCATTTGCAGCTTTAGGCACTAGGTGGAAGCTCAAGTTATCGGATATGGGGTTAAGCATTTTACGTGGAAAAATTATTTATGTATTGATTTTTATTTCTAAACTTGTATTTTACGTACTGGTATCATGGATACCAAT
>CANNZV010005019.1:0-32043 GCA_947561585.1 Caprella mutica | reverse complement strand
CTGTCATGGCCATGCGCAGCGGGCTATTTTATGGCAAAATCGGCATGATCAAACAACTGATTGCATCTATTACAAATGAATTTTCTGCACCATATACCGTCATTGCCACAGGAGGACAAGCTGAAAATCTTGTTGACAGCATTGATTCCATTGACACTTTTGATCCTTATCTTACATTAAAAGGCTTATCTCTTATTCATGATCTCAATATAGATTCAAATGGAAAAGCCACAAACACAGCCTGAAAGAAAAGAACCTGAAAAACATTTACTAAAATGAGTTTTCCAGAGTTCTTAAGGCATAACAGAAAGTATAAAAACCATGAGCCAATTTAACAAAAACCTTTGCTTTGTTCCCCTAGGAGGATCAGGTGAAATTGGCATGAACATGAATGTTTATGGCTATGACGATCAATGGCTGATTGTTGATTTTGGCGTGTCATTTGGAGACGACTTAGGCATCGATATCTTAATGCCTGACATCACTTTTTTGAAACAAAATAAAAATAAAATCAAGGGATTGGTTTTAACTCATGCCCATGAAGATCACCTTGGTGCTATTCCCTACATGATCCGCGAGTTGGATTGCCCCATCTATGCAACACCTTTCACAGCAACGGTTTTAAACAAAAAACTCGCTGAAGCAAAAATGTCAAAGTCTGTTACGGTTCATGTCATTCCGATTGACGGCTTTATTGAACTCGATCCTTTTAAAGTTGAATTTATTCGCCTGACACATTCTATCCCTGAACCCAGTGCATTATCTATTGAAACGCCACTGGGGCGCATTTTGCATACAGGCGATTGGAAAATTGATCCAACCCCTCTTTTGGGCCAAGCAATGAATACAGAGCGCCTTCAACAACTCGGCAAAGAGGGCATCCTTGCCCTCACCTGTGATTCAACCAATGCCTTGGTGCCAGGGCGCACAGAATCTGAAGGTTTGGCGCGAAAAAATTTGGTTGATTTGGTTGGACGAGAAGAAAATCGTGTAGCGATTGCTTTGTTTGCAAGCAATGTGGCACGCTTGGAAACCTGTGCTTTTGCAGCTGCAGAAAATAATCGTGTTCCTGTTCTCGCAGGTCGCTCATTGCTTCGCATGTATGAATCCGCAAAAGAATGTGGTTACCTTAACAATGCGCCAGATTTTATCACACCTGAACAAGCCGCTGGCATGAAACGCAATAAAGTTTTGTACCTCTGTACGGGATCACAAGGCGAAGATAGGGCCGCACTTTCTCGGATTGCGCAAGGGTCGCATCAACACTTAAAACTACAAGAAGGTGATAGCGTTGTTTTTTCTTCGCGAAAAATCCCTGGAAACGAGCATGCAATCAGCCTCCTTCAAAACCGACTCTATAACAAAGGGGTTCGCATCCATTTGGACACGAGCAATCCAATTCATGTTTCAGGGCACCCGGCACGGGATGAGCTAAAAGATATGTATAGCTGGACAAAACCTGAGCTGCTGTTACCCGTTCACGGAGAACACATGCATATGGAAGAACAGGCCAAACTGGGCCTTTCTTGTGGCATCCCACAGGCTATTGTGCCCTACAATGGCGCTGTGATTCAATTGGCACCAGGAACACCAAAAATCATAGGCGACGTGCCTGCTGGCCGCATGGCTTATGATGGCAGCCGTGTTGTTCCACTGGAAAGTCCTCACATCAAAGATCGCGGGCGCATCACCCGTGAAGGCGCTGCTTTTGTTACCTTTAACTTGGATGACGTTCAATATGAACCCACCATGACATTTTTAGGAATTGCAAAAGACAAGGCAGAAGAAAAAACCCTTAAAGAATTCACAATGCGCGAGATTGCTGGACAGTTTGAAGCAAAACCTGAATTGTTTGATAACAACAGAGATATTGAAGATGTCTGTCGTATTTCAGTGCGACGGGCTTGCAGGTCTTTATGTGGTCGAACACCTTATGTTACAACACATATTGTCAGGCGCATGTCTTAAAATGGACCTCGTCACAAAAACCATCACATTCATTGTGATGTGGTGGTTATTTTTATTTATGACGCTTCCTTTTGGTTTACAAACATCGTCTAAAAACAATAAAAAAGGCATTCCAAAAGGAACGCCTGAACAACCAAAATTATTACTGAAAGCGATTATAACCACTGGAATAACGATTGCTGCTTATCTTGTGATTTTTCACATTATTCCACCAGCGTATTTTGAAGAATTCTTTTTTGGCATCGATCGCTCTTAGCTGTTTGTTGAGAATAAAACATCCCATAAACCATGATGATCTTCAGAGGCATTCACCGTTTCTTCAGCATAGGTATTGACGTGGGCGGCTTCAACTTTTGGAGTTATCTGTTGATTAACTTCTTGATTTGAAAACAGATCCTGCGCCATCATGGATTCATCTTGAGATGCAATCACAACATCTGCTTCAGGGTTGTCTGTAAAAATCCCCTTTTCTATCAACTGTGAAAGTTCTACATCTGGGGAGGATTCATCGACCATCAAATCTGATAGTCTGACATCTGGGGAAGAGTTATCGATTGCAAGCTGAGCTTCATCCAGATCCTCTTTTTCAATTGAAAAATCTTTTTTATCTTCACCCCAAAAAGCCATATATAATTTTGAATTTTGAAAGTTCATCACATCTAATTCCTTAACAATAAAAACAACAATACCCTTCTATTATAGAAGGTAAGAGTTTAAAAATAAGTTAAGAAATTTAAAAAGAAGAGAATCGCTTAACGCGGCGGAATAAAAAGATATAGATTAAGCCCATAACAGCAATACATAAAATCATAGGAATCAAGGTATCATCAGGCATAAAGGCGGCCAAACTACTGCCAAGAACAGATGCAAAGTTACGTAAAAAAACAATGGCTGAACCTCCCGCACCCTTTCCTGTTTGATAGCTGAGAAATCGCCGACGACATTGTGGTTGAAAAACTTAAAGGTGAAGCAAAGGTCAGCGGTGCAAAAGCAAGTAAAATATAAATGGGGTGCTGAATATGAAAAATTTCTATAGCCCCTAATAAGGCCGCACTAAGAGTCACCATGGAAACGGCCAAAATTAAAATCAAATCCTGACCGTAGCGATCAAGGTTTTCCCGTAAGAATCGGGACCCCAAGATATGGAAAAAAATCACAGATGCTGGAACAAGGCTGTATTCAAACTTAGAAAGACCTAAGTTTTCCATAAAATAAACAGGAAATAAGGTAATTAAATACCAAACCCAAACAGATGGAATAGCATGCATAAAAGCAAATCGCCTGAATTTTTTATCGGTAAAAAATAAATAATACTGCCTGGTGACGTCAAGCATATGAAACGATTTTCTTTTTTCTGGCAAAAGAGTTTCTGGCAAGGCTTTGAAAACCGCATAGGCCAAGATCGCGCCAACAGCAGAAATCAAGTAAAAACATGACCACCAACCAAAGTATTCACCCAAAGTTGCCCCAATCAAAGGAGCCACCGCCGGAGCGACAACAACAACCATCGAAATCAAAGCAAACGTCTTTGTGCTGGCATTGCGATCATGAGTGTCATTGATAATAGCAGGTGAAATACAAGGACCCGCTGAGGCCGCCATTCCTTGGAAAAAGCGCAAGCTGAGAAAAACTTCAACAGTGGTTGCAAACGCACACATCATCGAGACACATGAAAATGAAATCAGCCCACATAACAAAACAGGGCGTCGGCCATAATGATCAGACAAGGGTCCATTGAAATAGATCCCCAGCATTAAACCCCCTAAATAAATAGCCACACTCGACTGCATGATGTCAGAAGTGGTGTTAAAAAACACGACCATTTCTGACAAAACAGGCAAATAAATATCGGTAGAGGTTGCATTCAAAGAGAGAACAGCTATCATTAAACGCACAACAGACACGCGATTTATATTGATCACAGGAAGATGTCCCTCTAAAAAATTGAATGATAAACCGAATTCATTCATTGAAAGGCATCATATCAGGGAAAGAAAAATTTGGAAGAGTTAAGTGGAGCGGGTGAAGGGATTTGAACCCTCGACTTCAACCTTGGCAAGGTTGCGCTCTACCCCTGAGCTACACCCGCTTAACTTGATTCTGATATTAGTCAAAATTATGTGAATTGCAAGTCTATTTTTTGGCTTTTTTCATTTTTTATGAAATTCGCTTATTTTTTAAGGAAAAATTAGGGTTTAAAAGGCTTTAATAGAATCATAAATAACATTTAGATTAATAAGGATTCGCACATATGGACATTCCATTCGAAAAAAGCGCTGTTATTCAAGACGGTTTATTGAAGGTTAGCCATGGACATGAAATATATTGGGAACAATCAGGCAACCCTAACGGGATCCCTGTATTTATTATCCACGGAGGTCCTGGTGCAGGAATGAACCCTGATCATAAAAGATTTTTAGATCACGAAACCTATAATATGATTAACTTTGACCAAAGAGGCGCTGGAAAGTCCCTGCCAAAAGGCTGTTTAGAACATAACTCTACATGGGATTTGGTTGAAGACATTGAATCTTTACGCCAACATTTAGGGTTTGAAAAAATCGCTTTGTTTGCCGCATCTTGGGGAAGTTCTTTGGCATTGATTTATGCGCAACATCACCCAGATAAAGTCTCGGCCCTTTTACTCAGAAGCATTTTTTTAGCGCGGGAAGAAGACATTGCATGGTTGGTTAAAAATGCACGGACCCACCTGTATGATTTTTGGAAACCCATTTCCAAAGTGATTGATGATAGCCAGTCAGCAAAGGATAACTACAAACAATTTCATCAATTGCTGATCCATAAAGATGAGAAAACCCGCCTGGAAGCAGCTGCTGCCCATGCTCATTATTTTGGCGCCATGAGCACTATGAAACCACATCTTGCTGAACGCATGGCAAAGATGAGTGGCCTTTTTGACATTCACGAGCATCTAACATTTGCACAGATTCAAACCCACTATTCAGTCCATCAGATGTTTCTGGATGGTTATGACATTTTAAGCCATATGGATAAAATCAATCATATCCCTGGTTATATTCTACATGGGCGTTTTGACATGGTTTGCCCTGTTGATCGCGCCTTTTTATTGCATGAAAAATGGCCAAATGCTGATTTTAAAATCATCCCGGATGCAGGGCATAAAAATATGGAAGGTCAATTTCCAAAAGAAATTATTAAGAGAAATCAAGCTATTGCAGAGCTACTGTTGCCATTAAGCAACAGATCAAAAAAAAGAGTCTGATTTTTGTTAAAATCTAATTGTATTCCCGTTTTCTTCTGATAGGATCAAACCAGAAATAAAGGAGAAAACTTATGAAACTATTCAAACTATTAACAGCAACAACTGCAATGCTAACCTTCGTCTTAAACGCAGAAGCAAACGGCGACTTCGGTGGCAATGATACACCAGCACCTATGGAAGAGACCAGCTACGGTAACTTCAAATCAGGTGGTTATCTTGGTGCAAACCTTGGTTACGGATATCTTCGCAACAAAGTGTACACAACAGTTGCAGCCACAACAGCAAACGAAAAACGCTCAAAAAACGGATTCGTCGCTGAAATCGTTGGTGGAACACATTACGTAACTGACAGTGGTTTTGTAACTGGGTTTGAACTTGCTGGACGTTTCCATACAGCAAAAACAACTCACAAAGGCACAGGAGCCGTTGTTGCTGGTGCGACTGTTACACACAAAACAACAGAAACTTTCGCTATCGTTCCTCGTTTGATGGCTGGTTGGGTTGTCGCTGGCGACTTTATGCCATACGCTAGCTTGGGACTTCCTATCTCTCGCGTGAAACATTCTTTTGTATCAACAGGTACTGTTGACAAGGGTAACACATCAAAATTTGGTTTTGGCCTTGAGCCAGGCCTAGGTGTTAAGTACGCCATGACAGAAGATTTCATTGCAAACCTACACGTAAGCTATGGCTTTGGTTTCGGTAAAACAACAGCAAAAGGAACAGCTGGTGTATCTTCGCAAGTTAAAAAACGCCAAGGCCTAAACGTTATGCTTGGTGGTGTATACAACTTCACGTTTGGTTGATTCACACACTTAAGGAATTCTTTTTAAATGGCTCTATTGGGTCATTTGAAAAAACCTTTAAAAAAAACTCTTCTCGATTAAGATAACATCTTTCGAGAGGAGTTTTTTTATGCCTATTTTTGAAAATTCAACAACTGCCTTTCCGGACGACGAGTGCGAACCGCACGAGGATGATCCGGAATCCAGTTATGTTGTATTTTCACGAAGTGAAAATTTCTTTATTTATGATTTAATGAACAAGGCTTTCAGCCTTGGCTTTAGTCCTGGTCCCCGGATCTGCCTTGCACTACGTGCGCGTTGTCCGGGGTGACATTTTTTTTAACAAGCCAAACCCCGTCTTTCCGGACGACGAGCGTGAAACCAAACTCTAAAAACGCTCTACGGCAAGCATTTCTTCAAAACGTTCAAAGCATGATCAATTTCACTTTGGGTAATTGTTAGCGGTGGCGCTATGCGTAAAGTCGTCTGGTGAGTTTCTTTCGTCAACACACCTTTTTTCATCATGCGCATAGCCAATTCCTTGCCAGAAATAACATCTGGATCAAGATCAATGCCAACCCACAAACCCTTGCCGCGAACAGATTTAATGGCAGGATGATTCATTGCTTTTAATTGATCCACAAGGTAATCACCTAATATTTTTGATTGCTGAATCACACCTGAAGATTCGATCAATTCAATAGCAGCCAAACCAATGGCAGCACCTAATGGATTCCCCCCAAAGGTGGAACCATGGCTTCCTGGGGAAAATAATTCCATTACATCTCTGCGTCCTAAGAACACCGACACAGGAAAAATCCCCCCGCCAATGGCTTTGCCCAGAATCAGACCATCCGGTATAATTTGTTCATGCTGATAGCAAAACATCTCGCCGGTGCGACCCATACCACTTTGAACCTCATCCAGGATAAACAAAACATTGTGCTTCTGACACATTTGATGCACATCTTTTAAATAGCCTTCAGGTGGAATCACGATGCCGGCTTCTCCCTGGATGGGCTCCATTAAAACAGCACAGGTATTTTCATTGATTGCATCTTCCAGGGCATGAACATCTGCGAAGGGCACAACCTTGAAGCCAGGCGTATAGGGACCAAAACCATCACGACAGGTTTCATCCGTTGAAAAGCTGATAATCGTTGTGGTGCGGCCATGAAAGTTTTGGCCCACAACAATAATTTCTGCGCAGTTCTTTTCAATGCCTTTAGCCTTATAGCCCCAAAGGCGCGCAGCTTTAACCGCGGTTTCAACAGCTTCTGCTCCTGTGTTCATTGGAATGGCCATATCCAAACCAGAGACTTGACAGACTTTTTCCACAAAAGGCGCCAACTGATCATTGTGAAACGCCCGAGACGGTATGCACAAGCGCTTGGCCTGTTTATTTAAAACCTTCAGTAATTTGGGGTGGCTATGGCCTAAGCTGACAGCAGAATAGGCAGACATCATATCCAGATATTTCTTACCCAAGACATCCCACACCCAAACGCCCTTTGCTTTCGACAAAGTCACTGGCAAGGGCGCATAATTCTGTGCCAGATATGTTTTTTCCTTAGCCACTATTTTTTCGTGCTTGTTTTTCCAAAACCACATTTTAAACGAACCTTCTTCTTATTGATGGGAAAATGTTAAGGCATCCATCACGTCCTTCAACAGGGCTGATGTGCGATGCTCGATATCTTTATGAGGATTAAACTCGGTAATTTCAAACCCTGAAAACTTGGGATGATCTCGTAAAAGGTGCAGATGAGGCAGAACATCATCACGACGAAGCCCGCCTTCCTCAGGGGAGCCAACCGCCGGTGCATCCATCGGATCAAAACCGTCCAAGTCAAGACTGAGGCCAAACCCTTTGGTTCCTTTTGAGACATGTTCAATTGCTTTTTCTAACATAGGCTTGAATCCATGAGCATGTATATCTTCAGCATAGATCACCATCACACCACGATCGTTTAGAAATTGCAACTCGCCATCTTCATAGCTTCTGGCGCCCATCACAACCAAATGCTCAGGATTGATTTTAGGGCCCTTGTGGCCAAGGTTAACAAGGTCGGGGAAGGATTCCCCCATAAGAATGGCTGTTGGCATGCCATGGATCGCCTGAGAGGGCGTACTGAGCGGTGTATGGGCATCTAAATGGGCATCAAACCAGATCAAGCCAAATTCTTCATTGGCGTTCATCGCATGGGTCATGCCGCTCCAGGTGCCGACAGCGATGGAATGATCTCCGCCGATAACGCATGGGAAATGACCAGCCTGTACAGAATTAGAAACAGCTGCGCATAATTTTTGATTGATATCCAAAACATGAGGCAAACAATCTTTGGGGAGTGGCGTAGCATCATTGGCATAGCGTTCTTCTGGATAGACAACCTCTGCCCAAGACATGTTTTTATGATTTTGTAGGGATTCAATGATTTTGAGATGCTTGACCGCATCTGGGCCATGTTCCGTTGTTCTGATTTGTGCGCCCCACCCTGTGCTAGCGCCGATCACATGATAACTGCGATTTGATTTGTGACTCATCTGTTTGTTTACCAATCCAATGTTTATTTATTTTATTATTATGGTTACAAACAATGGTAGGTAGGCCACGCCCAACTTGCAATACATTTATTTTAAAATGTTCAATCGGCATCACCAAAGGGGAAGACCACACTTAACCAAGAACATGAATGATATTAATATCCTCATCAATGTTAATTTCAATATAGGGCGCGATATTGAACGTATATGTATCAAACCCAGATGCACTGCTATCAAAAGTCCACCTCGTACTTAAATCAACCGTGTTAGAGGCATCACCTAAAATCTGAATATCATCAAGTCCTAAGGCCTTAGATACATTGGCAAACTTAATATCCAATGTTTGTAAATTATCCAAATCAATTACTTCAATGTTGTAAATTGATTTTGCGGGTCCAAAATCAAGATGTGTATCATCAAGAGTTAAGGTGTCAATTCCAGACCCACCATCAAAAATCGTGTCGGCATTATCAACAAACAAAGTATCATTCCCAAAATTACCATAGAATTGATCAGCACCAGCGCCGCCGTCGAGGTAGTCATCGCCGCCACCAAAAATAAAGCCACTTCCAAGAAGTACATCACCATATAGATTATCATTACCAGCACCACCGTACAGCATGTCATTACCTGCAAAATTAATTATACCTGAATTGCTTCTCACGTCACCATACAGCTCATCATTGCCATCACCACCGTAGACAACATCATCTCCGGCTATTTCAATTGTGATGCCTGAAGCATTTATCTCCCACTCACCATAAATGGTGTTCAGACCAGCTGTTCCAACAGCTGTTCCACCTGCTGTATCACCATAGATGGTATCGTTACCCAAACCACCGCTTAATATGTCGCTACCAGCTGTTGTAATTGTGCCGTCGCTATAATCAACTTCACCGAAGATGTAGTCATCTCCAGCGCCACCATCAATGATGTCGTCACCTGCGTTTTCGATTGTGCCATTGTTATAAGAAGCATCCCCGTAAATCGCATCATTTCCAGCGCCACCACCAATGGTATCGTCACCTGCGGTTGTGATTGTGCCATAGTTATACCGAACATCGCCGTAAAGACGGTCAACTCCATCGCCACCGTATATAACATCAGCTCCGGCTATTGCAATCGTGATTCCTGAAGCATTTTCCTCCCACTCACCATAGATGGTGTTCAGGCCAGCTGTTCCAATAGTGCCAGAACCATCTTTTGTATCACCATAGATGGTGTCATTGCCCAAACCGCCCTCTATAATATCGCTACCAGCGGTTGTAATGCTGCCGTTATTTGTTTCAACATCACCGTAGATCAAGTTGTTGCCTGTACCACCATAAATGATATCATGGCCTGCTGTTATGATCGCACCATTGTTAAATCTAAAGTCACCAAAGAAGACATCATGATCACCACCACCATACATCGTGTCATCGCCTGCGCGAACAATGGTTCCTGTGCCTGCATTAGAGTTACCATCACCCCACAGATGATCACGTTCCGCGCCACCATGCATGGTGTCATCACCGGCACGATCAATGGTGCCATAATTACTATTCACATCTCCGAAAAGATGATTACGTCCAGCACCGCCATGAAGAATATCATTACCAGCGGTTGTAATGGTGCCGTTATTTGTTTCAACATCACCGTGGATAATATCATTTCCTGCCTCACCATGAATCGTATCAACACCTGCTGTTTCGATTGTGCCATTGTTTTCTTGAACATCCCCATAGATAAAGTCTTGGCCATCGCCACCGTATATAACATCTGCTCCGGCTATTGCAATCGTGCTTCCTGAAGCATTTTCCTCCCATTCACCATAGATATAATTTAAGCCAGCTGTTCCAATAGTGCCAGAACCATCTTTTGTATCACCATAGATGGTGTCATTGCCCAAACCGCCCTCTATAATATCGCTACCAGCGGTTGTAATGCTGCCGTTATTTGTTTCAACATCACCATAGATCAAGTTGTTGCCTGTACCACCATAAATGATATCATGGCCTGCTGTTATGATCGCGCCATTGTTAAATCTAAAGTCACCAAAGAAGACATCATGATCACCACCACCATACATCGTGTCATCACCTGCGCGAAGAATGGTTCCTGTGCCTGTATTAGAGTTACCATCACCGTAAAGATGATCACGTTCCGCGCCACCATGCATGATGTCATCACCGGCACGATCAATGGTGCCATAATTATTAGTCACATCTCCGAAAAGATAATTACGTCCGGCACCGCCATGAAGAATATCGTTACCAGCGGTTGTGATAGCGCCGTTATTTATTTCAACATCACCGTGGATAATATCGTTTCCTGCCTCACCATGAATCGTATCAACACCTGCTGTTTCGATTGTGCCATTGTTTTCTTGAACATCCCCATAGATAAAGTCTTGATCGCTCCCACCGTATAGAACATCAGCTCCGGCGGTTGTGATTGTGTCACCATTCCATCTGGCATCACCATAAATTATATCCACACCATTATCACCGTAAATAGTGTCATCACCTGCTGTTATTATCGTTGCAAAATTGATCTCAACATCGCCGTAAAGCTCATCCGTGCCATCACCGCCATATAGGAAGTCTGATCCTGCTGTATGGAGAATCCCATCATCAAAATCAGCTAAGAAGTAGAAGTCTCCATAAATTTTATCGTCACCGGCGTTACCGTATAAAATATCATGACCCGCTTGAGCGATATTAAACTCAATAAATCCTCCTCCATTAATAGTCGTCTCCTGAATGGTGTTTCCATCTCCATAAATGTATTCTATGCCTTCACCACCTATTAAAACATCATCACCCATGCTGGTCGTATTCAACCCAGTGAGATTACCCACATCACCATAAATAAATGTAACCTGACTTGACACGACATCTGTATCAACCTTGATCACATCATGCCCAAAACTGTCAACTGAATTTGAATCTCCATAAAGAGTGATTCTTGCGGAACCATCCAATATATTGACATAAGCAAAATCATTGCCTTTACCCAGTATGATTGTAGAGGCTATATCAACATTCAAGCTATCAATATGCAGAGAGTCATCCCCATCACCAAGGTTATAAATCACTCTTTCAACATCAATTGTGCCACCATCAAACACATCTGCGTGACTTGTACCGATGAAGGTATCTGTGCCGGATGCATTTGTCACATCACCGCGCACCAGGATAGCACCTAAACTTGCATCATAGTCACTGCCAGGATAACCAGCAGATAGATCAAGATTTATTAACGCTGTGTTATTTGCGATATCATTAAAGCTCGCATTCACAAGGTTGTATTCATTCCCATCTATATTCAAGATCTCAACAGTCGAAGATCCAAATGTGTTCCCTGAAAGAACGATTTCATCTTGGCCTTCAGCTTGACCTGCATCAACTGTAATGACAGAAGCGCTTCCTGTTCCCAAAGTTTGAACCCCTAGACCAAAGCTAAAATTCATGGCAGTCCCACCAGCCAGCAATGCCGCTACAGCCGTGCCATTGGCAGTTGATTGATTATCCCAATAGTCTGTAATTTCACTGCCAAACATGGACGTTAGATAATACGCTGTATCTTGATCAGCACCACCATCCAACAGATCATTTCCGCCGTTTGTTGCCATATTTAAAGCTGCTACGTCACCGTAAAGGTTATCCTCTCCTGCTCCGCCCATTAAGACATCGTCACCAGCGGTTGTGATTGTGCCAGAGTTAAAACGAACATCACCGTAAATAGCATCATTGCCATCGCCGCCTTCTAATATATCGTCACCAGCGGTTGTGAGGACGCCATCAGTATTATTTTGATAAGCATCACCGTAGAGATTATCACCTCCCTCGCCACCTTCTAATATATCATTACCGGCGATTATGATTGTACCATCGTTAAAATGAACATCACCGTAAAGGTTGTCATTTCCTGCGCCACCATGAATGGTATCGTTACCAGCAATGTCGATTGTACCACCGTTAAGACGAACATCACCGTAGAGAAAAGCCGGTCTCGTGGCACTAGAATTCACAACAATAACATCATGGCCAAAACTGCTGCCTAATACGTCATCACCATAGACGTATATTGCACCCTCAACAGAATCAATATAGGCAACATCATTGCCTTCACCTAAATTAAATTCAGGAACCTGATCTACATCTAAGCTATCAATATGCAGATAATCATTGCCATCTCCCAAATCATAATTCACATTTTGAACATCAATCATACCACCAACGAACACATCATTATGATCGGTACCGATGAAGAAATCTGTGTCAGCTGCACTGGTCACATCACCACGCACCAGGATAGCACCGAAACTTATGTCAAAGTCATCAGGCAAGGTAACTGAGCCTGATAAATCAAGGTTCATAAGACTTCCCACGGCACCATTCACAAGGTTGTAAGACTGACCGTTTGCATTAAATATCTCAACAGTCGAAGACCCTGCTGCAGCACCTGAAAGAACGATTTCGTCTTGGCCTTCACCTGCACCTGCATCAACTGTAATGACAGAAGCGCTTCCTGTTCCCAAAGTTTGGGCCCCTAGACCAAAGCCAAAGTTCATACCGTTATCATCAGAGGCAAACAGATTTGCCACTGCTTGTGCATTAGACTGATCATTGAAGTAAGCTGCAACATCTGCACCAAACAGAGACGTTAGATAATGCGCTGTATCTTGATCAGCACCACCATCCAACAGATCATCCCCGCCGGTGTCTGCCATATTGCCAAGCGCAACATCACCATAGAGGGTGTCATTCCCAGCACCGCCCATTAAGACATCGTTACCGGCATTCGTGATTGTTCCATCGTTACCCTGAGCATCACCGTAAAGGCTGTCATTTCCTGCGCCACCATCTAATGTATCGTCACCAGTGGCTGTGATTATGCCTTTGTTATCCTGAACATCACCATAGATTATATCATTGCCATCACCACCATGAATGGTATCGTCACCAGCATTCGTGATTGTGCCATCGTTAATATAAATATCCCCGCGGATAACATCATCCCCATCGCCACCATCAATGGTATCGTCACCAGCATTCGTGATTGTGTGAAAGTTAAAATGAACATCACCGTAAAGGTGATCATTCCCATAACCACCTTCTAATATATCATTTCCTGCAGCTTCGATGTTGGCATCGTAATTATAAACATCACCGTAGAGATGAAGATGATCTTGAGCATTCAATGTATTGACATAAGCAATATCATGGCCCAAACCTAAGCTGATTTTAGAATCTACATCCAGATTTAAGCTATCAATATTCAGATAATCATTCCCAATGCCAAGGTCGTACTCTACTGCTTCAACATCAATCACGCCACCATCAAACACATCTGCATGATCTGTTCCGATGAAGGTATCTATGCCAAATGTACTTGTCACATTACCGCGCACCAGAATAGCACCTAAACTTGCATCATAGTCACTGCCAGGATAACCAGCAGATAGATCAAGGTTCATAAGACTTCCCACGGCACCGTTCACAAGATTATAAGACAACTCGCCTGTACCAAGCTTTGTATTGAAGATTTCAACTGTGGAAGATCCTGCTGCAGCACCTGAAAGAACGATTTCATCTTGGCCTTCACCTGCACCTGCATCAACCGTAATGACAGAAGCGCTTCCTGTTCCCAAACTTTGAGCCCCCAGACCAAAGCCAAAGTTCATGGCAGTTCCGCCAGCAAGCAATGCCGCTGCAGCCGTGCCATTGGCTGTTGATTGATCATCCCAATAGTCTGTAATTTCATCACCAAACAGAGACGTTAGATAATGCGCTGTATCTTGATCAGCACCACCATCCAACAAATCATTTCCGCCGGTGCCTGCCATATTGCCAAGCGCAACATCACCGTAAAGATGATCAACACCAGCACCGCCGCTTAATATATCGTGACCAGCAGTTGTGATTGTGCCACTGTTGAAGTCAACATCACCGTAGAGGTTATCATTCCCTGCACCGCCATCTAATGTATCGTGTCCAGCATTTGTGATTGTGACATCGTTATATTCAAAATCACCGTAAAGTTTATCCCCTCCAGCGCCACCGCTTAATATATCGTTACCAGCGGCTGTGATGTTATCAAAGTTATTTTGAGTATCACCATAAACCACAAGATGGCTTTGACCATTCGATGTATTGATATAAGCGATGTCATTGCCCAAACCTAGAGTGATTGTAGAAAATGCATCCAGAATTAAACTATCAATATGCAGATAATCATTGCCATCTCCCAAATCATAATTCACACCTTGAACATCAACCATACCACCAACAAACACATCAGCATTGTCTGTACCTATAAATATATCTGGTGCTAGATGCGTCACATCACCACGCACCAGAATAGCACCGAAACTTGCATCAAAATCATTAGGCAAAGCAACTGAACCTGATAAATTAAGATTCATAGCAGGTCCCATAGCACCATTGACAAGGTTGTATTCATCCCCATCTATATTCAAGATCTCAACCGTTGAAGATCCTGCTGTATTGCCTGAAATAACGATTTCGTCTTGACCTTCACCTGCACCTGCATCAACTGTAATGACGTTCACAGATGCATCACCACCATTAAGTGTTTGAGTCCCCAGACCAAAAACAAAGTTCATGCCGTTATCAAGGCCATCCGAAAGAAGGCTTGCCACTGCTTGTGCATTAGACTGATCATTGAAGTAGGTTGCAATATCTGCACCAAACAGAGACGTTAGATAATGCGCCGTATCTTGATCAGCACCACCATCCAACAGATCATCCCCGCCGATTTCTGCCATTGTGCCAAAAGCCACATCACCGTAAAGGTTGTCATTCCCATCGCCACCATGAATGTTATCGTCACCAGCATTTGTGATTGTGGCATTGTTAATACGAGCATCACCGTAGAGGTTGTCATTCCCTGCACCGCCATCAATGGTATCGTTACCAGCATTTGTGATTGTACCATCGTTACTACGAACATCACCGTAAAGGCGGTCATTCCCAGCGCCACCATCAATGGCATCGTCACCTGCGTTTTCGATTGTGCCATTGTTATAATCAAATTCACCGTAGATGAAATCATATCCTGCGCCACCATGAATGATATCGTTACCAGAAATGTCGATCGTACCATCGTTAAGACGAACATCACCGTAGAGAAAAGTCGATTCCGTGGCACTAGAATTCACAACAATAACATCATGGCCAAAACTGCTGCCTACGTCATCACCATAGACGTATATTGTACCCTCAACAGAATCAATATAGGCAACATCATTGCCTTCACCTAAAGTAATTTCAGAAACGTCATCGACATTTAAGCTATCAATGTGCAGATAATCATTCCCAATGCCAAGGTCGTACTCTACTGCTTCAACATCTATCATACCACCAACGAACACATCATTATGATCTGTACCGATGAAGGTATCTGTGCCGGGTGTATTGGTCACATCACCACGCACCAGGATAGCACCTAGATTTACGTCATAGTCACTGCCAGGATAATCAGCAGGTAGATCAATATTCATCAACTCTGTATTATTTGCTAAGTCATCAAAATTTGCATTCACAAGGTTGTAAGATATGCCACCTGCATCAAATATCTCAACCGTGGAAGATCCAAATGTGTTCCCTGAAAGAACGATTTCATCTTGACCTTCGCCCAAACCTGCATTAACTGTAATGACAGAAGCGCTTCCTGTTCCCAAAGTTTGAGTCCCCAGACCAAAGCTAAAGTTCATGGCAGTCCCACCAGCCAGCAATGTCGCTGCAGCCGTCGCATTGGCTGTTGATTGATCATCCCAATAGTCTGTAATTTCACTGCCAAACATGGATGTTAAATAATGCGCCGTATCTTGATCAGCACCACCATCCAACAGATCATCGCCGCCGGTGTCTGCCATATTTAAAGCTGCTACGTCACCGTAAAGGTTATCCTCTCCTGCACCGCCCATTAAGACATCGTCACCAGCATTCGTAATTATGCCATTGCTAAAGTTACGATAAGCATCTCCATAGAGAATATCATCCCCTGCGCCACCATCTAATGTATCGTCACCAGCATTCGTGATATTGCCACCGTCAAAGTTATCATAAACATCACCATAGAGGTTGTCATTCCCTGCGCCACCGTGAATGGTATCGTGACCAGCAATTTCGATTATGCCATCGTTATCATCAACATCACCGTGGATAGTATCATTTCCTGCCCCACCATGAATGGTATCGTCACCAGCATTCGTGATTGTGCCATAGTTAATATAAACATCACCGTGGATAGTATCATTTCCTACCCCACCACGTATGGTATCGTCACCAGCATTCGTGATTGTGTTACCATTAAAATCAACATCACCGTAGAGATAAGCCTGTCCCGTGGCGCTAGAATTCACAACAATAACATCATGGCCAAAACTGCTGGCTAATACGTCATCAGCATAGTCGCCGAATACTACGCCATCACCATAGACGTGCACGACACCCTCAACAGAATCAATATAGGCAAGATCATTGCCTGTACCTAGAGTGATTGTAGATTCTATTTCAACATCTAAGCTATCAATATTCAGATAATCATTGCCGTCACCCAGGCGATAGTTCACTCTTTCAACATCAACCATACCACCAACAAACACATCAGCATTGTCTGTACCTATAAATATATCTGGGGTTAGGGCCATCACATCACCGCGCACCAGGATAGCACCGAAACTTATGTCAAAGTCATCAGGCAAGGTAACTGAGCCTGATAAATTAAGGTTCATAATACCTCCAATAGCACCATTCACAAGATTATAAGACACGCCATCTATCTTCAATACCTCAATAGTTGAAGATCCTGGTGCAGCACTTGAAAGAACGACTTCGTCTTGTCCTTCAGCTTGCCCTGCATCAACTGTAATAACGTTTACAGATGGATCACCACCAGCCAAACTTTGCGTATCCAGATCAAAGCCAAAGTTCATGCCATTATCATCAGAGGCAAACAGATCTGCCACTGCTTGCGCATTAGATTGATCATTGAAGTAGGTTGCAATATCTGCACCAAACAGAGACGTTAGATAATGCGCCGTATCTTGATCAGCACCACCATCCAACAGATCATCCCCGCCGATTTCTGCCATTGTGCCAAAAGCCACATCACCGTAAAGGTTGTCTTCTCCTGCGCCGCCATGAATGTTATCGTCACCAGCATTTGTGATTGTGGCATTGTTAATACGAGCATCACCGTAGAGGTTGTCATTCCCTGCACCGCCATCAATGGTATCGTTACCAGCAATGTCAATTGTACCATCGTTACTACGAACATCACCGTAGAGGCGGTCATTCCCAGCGCCACCATCAATGGCATCGTCACCTGCGTTTTCGATTGTGCTATTGTTATAATCAAATTCACCGTAGATGAAATCATATCCTGCGCCACCATGAATGATATCGTTACCAGCAATGTCAATTGTATCATCGTTACTACGAACATCACCGTAGAGAAAAGCCGATCCCGTGGCACTAGAATTCACAACAATAACATCATGGCCAAAACTACTGCCTACGTCATCACCATAGACGTATATTGTACCCTCAACAGAATCAATATAAGCCACATCATTGCCTTCACCTAAAGTAATTTCAGAAACGTCATCAACATTTAAGCTATCAATATGCAAATAATCATCGCCAGCACCAAGATTATAGTTCACTCTTTCAACATCAATTGTACCAGCGGTAAACACATCTGCATGGTCTGTACCGGTGAAGAAATCTGTGCTGGTGTTAGCAACATCTGCTGTCACATCACCGCGCACCAGGACAGCACCTAAACTTGCATCATAATCAGCATGAGGATAGCTGGAAGATAGATTCAAATTCATGACTTCCGCACTGTCTGAAACGCCATCGCCATTGCTATCAGCAGTACCCGAATCATCAAAATTCGCATTCACAAGATTATAAGACTGACCGTTTGCATTAAATATTTCAACAGTGGAAGATCCCGCGGTGCGACCTGCTAAGACAACCTCGGTGGTTTTTCCGTCATGTGTGATTTTAATCACATCATTACCTGAACCATTCAATGCTTCGGAGATTCCAAAATTATAGTTTAAACCGCTGGCCATGATAATCGTCGTTAAATCAGCAGGTGCAATACCGGTTGAAAAGTAGCTTTGAACACTGTTTTTAAACAGCTGCGAATCAAAACGGATCATATCACGATCAGCGCCACCATCAATCACGTTTTGATCACCACCAGAGGCATAGATAACATCCTTGTCGTCGCCAGAATCAATCTCCTGCCCTATGCTTGAAGCAATATAGACATCTGCATTATCCGTGCCCGTCACAGTGAATTCAACCGTTTGAGTTTGCGTTTCTGATGGAACAGCCGCCCCCGGAGCATAGGTGTCAACAGTGAAATCAAAATTCATTGTAAGGAATGAACCATCAATCATGGCATCAAAAGCTGTTCCCTTAACCAAAGACACATCTGTTCCATCTGCTTTGATTGTCAGGGTAGCTGGGACTTCAGGCGCCCCTTCTATTAATGGATGGTTGATAGATTGACCTGTTGGGGAAATCGTGATTACAATATCGCCATTACCTAATGTTGCAAGGGCATACTCAAACGTCATATCACCAAAGTCAAAGTTTTCAGAACCATCAACATATGTCACAACAAACGTATCACCTGAATCAGGGTCCGTCGCCAAAGCGCCTAAAGAAATTTCTGTCAGATCAATCTCGTCATTTATGTCAAAAGATGTATCAACAACTGTTCCGTCATCTTCTCCGGTGATGGTGACATCAACAGTGGCTGTGCTTTGGGTTGAAGCCTCGCTAATTTCTTTAATCCCGTAAGACAGATTTAAAGTCAGCTGTTCGCCCACACTGATAAAATCAATATCGCTTTGTAAAGAAATAGAACCTGTCGTTTGTAAGTTTGTCGCACCTAAAGTAAAGGTTTCAAAGGTTACAGATCCTGAACCATCTGTATGGGATATTGTGATTGAATTAGGAGCTAAATTCAATGAAACAGAACCACCTGCATAACCATTTCCATTGATATCTGTAATGGCTACAGACCCTGAGCCTGAAAAATTCAAACCGTTGATGGTTAATTCTGATAGCTCAAGTGGGTTTCCTTCAGGGTCGATATCCATACCACCTGCACCACCCGTGGTGCCAAAACCTAAACTACCTGAAATAAGGTCTGTCACAATATTAAGTGTGGATGGTAATTGATTAAAGTGTTCTTCGATTGTAACGCTATCAGCAACAGCTATAGGCGCATCGTTAGTACCAGTCACCGTAATGGTTAAGGTTTGTTGATCTGAATCAAGAGATCCATCATTAGCAATAAATGGAATAACAAGATCAACTGAAGACCCTGCATCTAAATAGTTATAGGCCGGATCAGTTGGGTCAAATGTATAAGAACCATCTGGATTTAAGATAAACCCTGCAGGCGCTGGATCCACAAGGGAGAAGGTTAAAGCATCTCCATCCACATCTTCGCCTGTCACATTGCCAGACAAAAGACCAGTAACGTTGGTTTCTGCAAATGTATTGGTTGAAAGAATAGCCGTCGGAGCTTGATTCGTACCACTGACTGTAATGGTTGCTTGTCCGTTTGTGGAAAGTGCTCCATCAGATGCAACATAATCCAAAACGATGTCTAATGATTCAACGTCTGTTAAGAAATCAAAGACTGTACCAGGATCAAAAGTGACTGTTCCATCTGGTAAAATTTCCAATTGACCATTGATTTCTGTTCCCACACTTAAATCAGACAATGGGTTAATAGAAATTTCATAAACATTCATAACGCCCAATGGTATAAAGATAATATCAGCAGCATCATAACCAGCAGGAAGATTAGATAATGTGGGCAGGTTGACTGAATCAACAAAAAGGCTGCTTCCATCTGGGTCATAATCATTGGCTAAAATGTTTGTTTCACCTGAAAGAATGCCGTTGATATCATCAATGGCCATAGCCTCATTCACCACAACAGGTGCCTGGTTGTCAGAACTCACATCAATACGCGCTGTGGCTGTATGCGAATTATTTTCTAAGTCTGATACCGTATAGTCAAATGCAATTGTAAACCCACCCACACTGAGGAAATCAAGCGCATCATTTTGAACCAAAGTCACATCACCATTTTGTGAAATTGTTAAGAATGCGTCTTGATCTGTTCCGGAGGCATTAAACATGCTATTTGCCGAAACTGTGATTTTAAATTTAGCAACTTCTGTTCCACCGAGCGGTTCAGCTGTGATCGTAATATTATTATTTAAATCAGCATAAGGGCTGTTCGTATCTTGGAAATTAAAGAACGAAGGAAGCATGACATCTAACACTGAAAGATCGATATTTGGCGTATCAACATCTGTATCATTCGCTAATAAGTTCACATCACCCTGTAAAATAGATGCACTGTCATCATTGATATTCATGGCATCATCAGCAGCTACTGGACCAGAAAACACATTTTCAATCGTCACGTTTTGCACAGAAGCATCACTGCCACCCTGTCCATCAGAAACGCTATAACTCGCACTGATTACAAAGTCTTCTGTAATATTGTTCCAGAAAGCATCTGATTCTGTTGTTGAGGCATAGTTAAATAATTGATTGCCATCAGCATCTATCGTATAGTTTGCAATCAATAAACCATCTGAATCACGGGTGATCTCGCCAGAGACATTATTGTGCGTAAACCCGATTGGCAAACCTAAATTCAGGCTATTGCTAACAAAAGATAATGTATCACCTTCGGCATCTTGTGCATTATCTAAGACATTTGGTAATGCCACTGAATCGCTCAAAACATCTAATTCATTAAAGGTGGCGTTTTCATCTGCATCGAATGGGTTTTGGTTAGTTCCTGTGATTTCAATTTCAGCTGTTGTCGTTGTATTCAATTCACCATCAGAAACGATATAGTCAAATGACAACGTTGCAAGTTCACCATCTTTTAAGAAATTAAACAAAGTACCTGGATTAAAGTCAACATCACCAGATTCAAAAATAATCAACGTCGCTGAAGATTCATATAATTCTGCTGGTAAGCTAGAAGAAACAGACAAAGATAGTTCAAACTCTGTTGGCCCTACAGTCGTAATATCAATAATATCAATATCAAAGGCATCATACCCAGCAGGCAAGGTAATTTGTGGCAATAAAACATCAGCCAAGCTGACATCTGTGCCTTCAGGATCAGATGCAACAGCAAGTAAATTCGTATCGCCAGATAAAACTCCAGACACATCAGTCGTTGTCATCACAGGTGGCATCACAACAGGCGCATCGTTGACAGCATGAACGGTTACCACAACAGATCCTGTATCGGTTCCGCCTTGACCGTCTGTCACAATATAAGTGATTGTGTCTTCACCAAAAAAGTCTGGGTTGGGGGTGTAGTTCAGCGTGCCGTCCATGTTGACTGCCACGGTTCCATGTAAAGCAGTTGGTATGCCTTGAATCGACAATGTGTCGCCATCTGGATCTGAATCATTGTCCAAAACATTGATGTTGGACAGCAAGGCATCTTCATCCGTTAAGGCTTCATCATCAACAGCGATCGGTGCTGGATTGGTCACCGCCAAGGAGAAGCTATCAGACACAGATGCATTCCCAGAGTCTGTGGCGGTCACGGTAATGCTATAGGGCCCATTAACAGACGCAGATCCATCAAGGGTACCTGTAATCAAACCGGTGTTTGCATTTATCACAAGACCTGTGGGCAAGCCTTGAGCTGTAAAGATCAGATTTTCATCTTCTATATCTGAGAAGTTGGCGGCAACAGACAGGGACACAACCGCTGAATCAAGTTCTGATTGATCCTGAATGGGGGTGACAACAACCGGTGTGTCATTTAAAGCGCCGATGGTTATGTTCACCGTGCCAACAGCTGACGCCCCATCCGCATCAATCACATGATAGGTAAAGCTATCGCTGCCATTAAACTCTGGATTTGGGGTATATGTGTAAGTTCCACCTGGATTAAAGACCAAGTCGCCATTGACAGCATCTGCGGCAAGCACAAAGCTTAAGGCATCTCCGTCTGGATCTGAATCATTGTTTGCAACAGTGCCAGAAACAGCCACGTCTTCATCCGTTAAGGCTTCATCATCAACAGCGATCGGTGCTGGATTGGTCACCGCCAAGGAGAAGCTATCAGACACAGATGCATTCCCAGAGTCTGTGGCGGTCACGGTAATGCTATAGGGCCCATTAACAGACGCAGATCCATCAAGGGTACCTGTAATCAAACCGGTGTTTGCATTTATCACAAGACCTGTGGGCAAGCCTTGAGCTGTAAAGATCAGATTTTCATCTTCTATATCTGAGAAGTTGGCGGCAACAGACAGGGACACAACCGCTGAATCAAGTTCTGATTGATCCTGAATGGGGGTGACAACAACCGGTGTGTCATTTAAAGCGCCGATGGTTATATTCACCGTGCCAACAGCTGACGCCCCATCCGCATCAATCACATGATAGGTAAAGCTATCGCTGCCATTAAACTCTAGATCTGGGGTATATGCGTAAGTTCCATCTGCATTAAAGACCAAGTCGCCATTGACAGCATCTGCGGCAAGCACAAAGCTTAAGGCATCTCCGTCTGGATCTGAATCATTGTTTGCAACAGTGCCAGAAACAGCCACGTCTTCATCCGTTAAGGCTTCATCATCAACAGCGATCGGTGCTGGATTGGTCACCGCCAAGGAGAAGCTATCAGACACAGATGCATTCCCAGAGTCTGTGGCGGTCACGGTAATGCTATAGGGCCCATTAACAGACGCAGATCCATCAAGGGTTCCTGTAATCAAACCGGTGTTTGCATTTATCACAAGACCTGTGGGCAAGCCTTGAGCTGTAAAGATCAGATTTTCATCTTCTATATCTGAGAAGTTGGCGGCAACAGACAGGGACACAACCGCTGAATCAAGTTCGGATTGATCCTGAATGGGGGTGACAACAACCGGTGTGTCATTTAAAGCGCCGATGGTTATGTTCACCGTGCCAACAGCTGACGCCCCATCCGCATCAATCACATGATAGGTAAAGCTATCGCTGCCATTAAACTCTGGATTTGGGGTATATGTGTAAGTTCCATCTGCATTAAAGACCAAGTCGCCATTGACAGCATCTGCGGCAAGCACAAAGCTTAAGGCATCTCCGTCTGGATCTAAATCATTGTTTGCAACAGTGCCAGAAACAGCCACGTCTTCATCCGTTAAGGCTTCATCATCAACAGCGATCGGTGCTGGATTGGTCACCGCCAAGGAGAAGCTATCAGACACAGATGCATTCCCAGAGTCTGTGGCGGTCACGGTAATGCTATAGGGCCCATTAACAGACGCAGATCCATCAAGGGTACCTGTAATCAAACCGGTGTTTGCATTTATCACAAGACCTGTGGGCAAGCCTTGAGCTGTAAAGATCAGATTTTCATCTTCTATATCTGAGAAGTTGGCGGCAACAGACAGGGACACAACCGCTGAATCAAGTTCTGATTGATCCTGAATGGGGGTGACAACAACCGGTGTGTCATTTAAAGCGCCGATGGTTATGTTCACCGTGCCAACAGCTGACGCCCCATCCGCATCAATCACATGATAGGTAAAGCTATCGCTGCCATTAAACTCTGGATTTGGGGTATATGTGTAAGTTCCACCTGGATTAAAGACCAAGTCGCCATTGACAGCATCTGCGGCAAGCACAAAGCTTAAGGCATCTCCGTCTGGATCTGAATCATTGTTTGCAACAGTGCCAGAAACAGCCACGTCTTCATCCGTTAAGGCTTCATCATCAACAGCGATCGGTGCTGGATTGGTCACCGCCAAGGAGAAGCTATCAGACACAGATGCATTCCCAGAGTCTGTGGCGGTCACGGTAATGCTATAGGGCCCATTAACAGACGCAGATCCATCAAGGGTACCTGTAATCAAACCGGTGTTTGCATTTATCACAAGACCTGTGGGCAAGCCTTGAGCTGTAAAGATCAGATTTTCATCTTCTATATCTGAGAAGTTGGCGGCAACAGACAGGGACACAACCGCTGAATCAAGTTCGGATTGATCCTGAATGGGGGTGACAACAACCGGTGTGTCATTTAAAGCGCCGATGGTTATATTCACCGTGCCAACAGCTGACGCCCCATCCGCATCAATCACATGATAGGTAAAGCTATCGCTGCCATTAAACTCTAGATCTGGGGTATATGCGTAAGTTCCATCTGCATTAAAGACCAAGTCGCCATTGACAGCATCTGCGGCAAGCACAAAGCTTAAGGCATCTCCGTCTGGATCTGAATCATTGTTTGCAGCAGTGCCAGAAACAGCCACGTCTTCATCCGTTAAGGCTTCATCATCAACAGCGATCGGTGCTGGATTGGTCACCGCCAAGGAGAAGCTATCAGACACAGATGCATTCCCAGAGTCTGTGGCGGTCACGGTAATGCTATAGGGCCCATTAACAGACGCAGATCCATCAAGGGTACCTGTAATCAAACCGGTGTTTGCATTTATCACAAGACCTGTGGGCAAGCCTTGAGCTGTAAAGATCAGATTTTCATCTTCTATATCTGAGAAGTTGGCGGCAACAGACAGGGACACAACCGCTGAATCAAGTTCGGATTGATCCTGAATGGGGGTGACAACAACCGGTGTGTCATTTAAAGCGCCGATGGTTATATTCACCGTGCCAACAGCTGACGCCCCATCCGCATCAATCACATGATAGGTAAAGCTATCGCTGCCATTAAACTCTAGATCTGGGGTATATGCGTAAGTTCCATCTGCATTAAAGACCAAGTCGCCATTGACAGCATCTGCGGCAAGCACAAAGCTTAAGGCATCTCCGTCTGGATCTAAATCATTGTTTGCAACAGTGCCAGAAACAGCCACGTCTTCATCCGTTAAGGCTTCATCATCAACAGCGATCGGTGCTGGATTGGTCACCGCCAAGGAGAAGCTATCAGACACAGATGCATTCCCAGAGTCTGTGGCGGTCACGGTAATGCTATAGGGCCCATTAACAGACGCAGATCCATCAAGGGTACCTGTAATCAAACCGGTGTTTGCATTTATCACAAGACCTGTGGGCAAGCCTTGAGCTGTAAAGATCAGATTTTCATCTTCTATATCTGAGAAGTTGGCGGCAACAGACAGGGACACAACCGCTGAATCAAGTTCTGATTGATCCTGAATGGGGGTGACAACAACCGGTGTGTCATTTAAAGCGCCGATGGTTATGTTCACCGTGCCAACAGCTGACGCCCCATCCGCATCAATCACATGATAGGTAAAGCTATCGCTGCCATTAAACTCTGGATTTGGGGTATATGTGTAAGTTCCACCTGGATTAAAGACCAAGTCGCCATTGACAGCATCTGCGGCAAGCACAAAGCTTAAGGCATCTCCGTCTGGATCTGAATCATTGTTTGCAACAGTGCCAGAAACAGCCACGTCTTCATCCGTTAAGGCTTCATCATCAACAGCGATCGGTGCTGGATTGGTCACCGCCAAGGAGAAGCTATCAGACACAGATGCATTCCCAGAGTCTGTGGCGGTCACGGTAATGCTATAGGGCCCATTAACAGACGCAGATCCATCAAGGGTTCCTGTAATCAAACCGGTGTTTGCATTTATCACAAGACCTGTGGGCAAGCCTTGAGCTGTAAAGATCAGATTTTCATCTTCTATATCTGAGAAGTTGGCGGCAACAGACAGGGACACAACCGCTGAATCAAGTTCTGATTGATCCTGAATGGGTGTGACAACAACCGGTGTGTCATTTAAAGCGCCGATGGTTATATTCACCGTGCCAACAGCTGACGCCCCATCCGCATCAATCACATGATAGGTAAAGCTATCGCTGCCATTAAACTCTGGATTTGGGGTATATGTGTAAGTTCCACCTGGATTAAAGACCAAGTCGCCATTGACAGCATCTGCGGCAAGCACAAAGCTTAAGGCATCTCCGTCTGGATCTAAATCATTGTTTGCAACAGTGCCAGAAACAGCCACGTCTTCATCCGTTAAGGCTTCATCATCAACAGCGATCGGTGCTGGATTGGTCACCGCCAAGGAGAAGCTATCAGACACAGATGCATTCCCAGAGTCTGTGGCGGTCACGGTAATGCTATAGGGCCCATTAACAGACGCAGATCCATCAAGGGTACCTGTAATCAAACCGGTGTTTGCATTTATCACAAGACCTGTGGGCAAGCCTTGAGCTGTAAAGATCAGATTTTCATCTTCTATATCTGAGAAGTTGGCGGCAACAGACAGGGACACAACCGCTGAATCAAGTTCGGATTGATCCTGAATGGGTGTCACAACAACCGGTGTGTCATTTAAAGCGCCGATGGTTATGTTCACCGTGCCAACAGCTGACGCCCCATCCGCATCAATCACATGATAGGTAAAGCTATCGCTGCCATTAAACTCTGGATTTGGGGTATATGTGTAAGTTCCACCTGGATTAAAGACCAAGTCGCCATTGACAGCATCTGCGGCAAGCACAAAGCTTAAGGCATCTCCGTCTGGATCTGAATCATTGTTTGCAACAGTGCCAGAAACAGCCACGTCTTCATCCGTTAAGGCTTCATCATCAACAGCGATCGGTGCTGGATTGGTCACCGCCAAGGAGAAGCTATCAGACACAGATGCATTCCCAGAGTCTGTGGCGGTCACGGTAATGCTATAGGGCCCATTAACAGACGCAGATCCATCAAGGGTTCCTGTAATCAAACCGGTGTTTGCATTTATCACAAGACCTGTGGGCAAGCCTTGAGCTGTAAAGATCAGATTTTCATCTTCTATATCTGAGAAGTTGGCGGTAACAGACAGGGACACAACCGCTGAATCAAGTTCTGATTGATCCTGAATGGGGGTGACAACAACCGGTGTGTCATTTAAAGCGCCGATGGTTATGTTCACCGTGCCAACAGCTGACGCCCCATCCGCATCAATCACATGATAGGTAAAGCTATCGCTGCCATTAAACTCTGGATTTGGGGTATATGTGTAAGTTCCACCTGGATTAAAGACCAAGTCGCCATTGACAGCATCTGCGGCAAGCACAAAGCTTAAGGCATCTCCGTCTGGATCTGAATCATTGTTTGCAACAGTGCCAGAAACAGCCACGTCTTCATCCGTTAAGGCTTCATCATCAACAGCGATCGGTGCTGGATTGGTCACCGCCAAGGAGAAGCTATCAGACACAGATGCATTCCCAGAGTCTGTGGCGGTCACGGTAATGCTATAGGGCCCATTAACAGACGCAGATCCATCAAGGGTACCTGTAATCAAACCGGTGTTTGCATTTATCACAAGACCTGTGGGCAAGCCTTGAGCTGTAAAGATCAGATTTTCATCTTCTATATCTGAGAAGTTGGCGGCAACAGACAGGGACACAACCGCTGAATCAAGTTCGGATTGATCCTGAATGGGGGTGACAACAACCGGTGTGTCATTTAAAGCGCCGATGGTTATGTTCACCGTGCCAACAGCTGACGCCCCATCCGCATCAATCACATGATAGGTAAAGCTATCGCTGCCATTAAACTCTGGATTTGGGGTATATGTGTAAGTTCCACCTGGATTAAAGACCAAGTCGCCATTGACAGCATCTGCGGCAAGCACAAAGCTTAAGGCATCTCCGTCTGGATCTGAATCATTGTTTGCAACAGTGCCAGAAACAGCCACGTCTTCATCCGTTAAGGCTTCATCATCAACAGCGATCGGTGCTGGATTGGTCACCGCCAAGGAGAAGCTATCAGACACAGATGCATTCCCAGAGTCTGTGGCGGTCACGGTAATGCTATAGGGCCCATTAACAGACGCAGATCCATCAAGGGTACCTGTAATCAAACCGGTGTTTGCATTTATCACAAGACCTGTGGGCAAGCCTTGAGCTGTAAAGATCAGATTTTCATCTTCTATATCTGAGAAGTTGGCGGCAACAGACAGGGACACAACCGCTGAATCAAGTTCGGATTGATCCTGAATGGGGGTGACAACAACCGGTGTGTCATTTAAAGCGCCGATGGTTATATTCACCGTGCCAACAGCTGACGCCCCATCCGCATCAATCACATGATAGGTAAAGCTATCGCTGCCATTAAACTCTAGATCTGGGGTATATGCGTAAGTTCCATCTGCATTAAAGACCAAGTCGCCATTGACAGCATCTGCGGCAAGCACAAAGCTTAAGGCATCTCCGTCTGGATCTAAATCATTGTTTGCAACAGTGCCAGAAACAGCCACGTCTTCATCCGTTAAGGCTTCATCATCAACAGCGATCGGTGCTGGATTGGTCACCGCCAAGGAGAAGCTATCAGACACAGATGCATTCCCAGAGTCTGTGGCGGTCACGGTAATGCTATAGGGCCCATTAACAGACGCAGATCCATCAAGGGTTCCTGTAATCAAACCGGTGTTTGCATTTATCACAAGACCTGTGGGCAAGCCTTGAGCTGTAAAGATCAGATTTTCATCTTCTATATCTGAGAAGTTGGCGGCAACAGACAGGGACACAACCGCTGAATCAAGTTCGGATTGATCCTGAATGGGGGTGACAACAACCGGTGTGTCATTTAAAGCGCCGATGGTTATGTTCACCGTGCCAACAGCTGACGCCCCATCCGCATCAATCACATGATAGGTAAAGCTATCGCTGCCATTAAACTCTGGATTTGGGGTATATGTGTAAGTTCCATCTGCATTAAAGACCAAGTCGCCATTGACAGCATCTGCGGCAAGCACAAAGCTTAAGGCATCTCCGTCTGGATCTAAATCATTGTTTGCAACAGTGCCAGAAACAGCCACGTCTTCATCCGTTAAGGCTTCATCATCAACAGCGATCGGTGCTGGATTGGTCACCGCCAAGGAGAAGCTATCAGACACAGATGCATTCTCAGAGTCTGTGGCGGTCACGGTAATGCTATAGGGCCCATTAACAGACGCAGATCCATCAAGGGTACCTGTAATCAAACCGGTGTTTGCATTTATCACAAGACCTGTGGGCAAGCCTTGAGCTGTAAAGATCAGATTTTCATCTTCTATATCTGAGAAGTTGGCGGCAACAGACAGGGACACAACCGCTGAATCAAGTTCTGATTGATCCTGAATGGGTGTCACAACAACCGGTGTGTCATTTAAAGCGCCGATGGTTATGTTCACCGTGCCAACAGCTGACGCCCCATCCGCATCAATCACATGATAGGTAAAGCTATCGCTGCCATTAAACTCTGGATTTGGGGTATATGTGTAAGTTCCACCTGGATTAAAGACCAAGTCGCCATTGACAGCATCTGCGGCAAGCACAAAGCTTAAGGCATCTCCGTCTGGATCTGAATCATTGTTTGCAACAGTGCCAGAAACAGCCACGTCTTCATCCGTTAAGGCTTCATCATCAACAGCGATCGGTGCTGGATTGGTCACCGCCAAGGAGAAGCTATCAGACACAGATGCATTCCCAGAGTCTGTGGCGGTCACGGTAATGCTATAGGGCCCATTAACAGACGCAGATCCATCAAGGGTACCTGTAATCAAACCGGTGTTTGCATTTATCACAAGACCTGTGGGCAAGCCTTGAGCTGTAAAGATCAGATTTTCATCTTCTATATCTGAGAAGTTGGCGGCAACAGACAGGGACACAACCGCTGAATCAAGTTCTGATTGATCCTGAATGGGGGTGACAACAACCGGTGTGTCATTTAAAGCGCCGATGGTTATGTTCACCGTGCCAACAGCTGACGCCCCATCCGCATCAATCACATGATAGGTAAAGCTATCGCTGCCATTAAACTCTGGATTTGGGGTATATGTGTAAGTTCCACCTGGATTAAAGACCAAGTCGCCATTGACAGCATCTGCGGCAAGCACAAAGCTTAAGGCATCTCCGTCTGGATCTGAATCATTGTTTGCAACAGTGCCAGAAACAGCCACGTCTTCATCCGTTAAGGCTTCATCATCAACAGCGATCGGTGCTGGATTGGTCACCGCCAAGGAGAAGCTATCAGACACAGATGCATTCCCAGAGTCTGTGGCGGTCACGGTAATGCTATAGGGCCCATTAACAGACGCAGATCCATCAAGGGTACCTGTAATCAAACCGGTGTTTGCATTTATCACAAGACCTGTGGGCAAGCCTTGAGCTGTAAAGATCAGATTTTCATCTTCTATATCTGAGAAGTTGGCGGCAACAGACAGGGACACAACCGCTGAATCAAGTTCTGATTGATCCTGAATGGGGGTGACAACAACCGGTGTGTCATTTAAAGCGCCGATGGTTATATTCACCGTGCCAACAGCTGACGCCCCATCCGCATCAATCACATGATAGGTAAAGCTATCGCTGCCATTAAACTCTAGATCTGGGGTATATGCGTAAGTTCCATCTGCATTAAAGACCAAGTCGCCATTGACAGCATCTGCGGCAAGCACAAAGCTTAAGGCATCTCCGTCTGGATCTGAATCATTGTTTGCAACAGTGCCAGAAACAGCCACGTCTTCATCCGTTAAGGCTTCATCATCAACAGCGATCGGTGCTGGATTGGTCACCGCCAAGGAGAAGCTATCAGACACAGATGCATTCCCAGAGTCTGTGGCGGTCACGGTAATGCTATAGGGCCCATTAACAGACGCAGATCCATCAAGGGTTCCTGTAATCAAACCGGTGTTTGCATTTATCACAAGACCTGTGGGCAAGCCTTGAGCTGTAAAGATCAGATTTTCATCTTCTATATCTGAGAAGTTGGCGGCAACAGACAGGGACACAACCGCTGAATCAAGTTCGGATTGATCCTGAATGGGTGTCACAACAACCGGTGTGTCATTTAAAGCGCCGATGGTTATATTCACCGTGCCAACAGCTGACGCCCCATCCGCATCAATCACATGATAGGTAAAGCTATCGCTGCCATTAAACTCTGGATTTGGGGTATATGTGTAAGTTCCACCTGGATTAAAGACCAAGTCGCCATTGACAGCATCTGCGGCAAGCACAAAGCTTAAGGCATCTCCGTCTGGATCTGAATCATTGTTTGCAACAGTGCCAGAAACAGCCACGTCTTCATCCGTTAAGGCTTCATCATCAACAGCGATCGGTGCTGGATTGGTCACCGCCAAGGAGAAGCTATCAGACACAGATGCATTCCCAGAGTCTGTGGCGGTCACGGTAATGCTATAGGGCCCATTAACAGACGCAGATCCATCAAGGGTTCCTGTAATCAAACCGGTGTTTGCATTTATCACAAGACCTGTGGGCAAGCCTTGAGCTGTAAAGATCAGATTTTCATCTTCTATATCTGAGAAGTTGGCGGCAACAAACAGGGACACAACCGCTGAATCAAGTTCTGATTGATCCTGAATGGGGGTGACAACAACCGGTGTGTCATTTAAAGCGCCGATGGTTATGTTCACCGTGCCAACAGCTGACGCCCCATCCGCATCAATCACATGATAGGTAAAGCTATCGCTGCCATTAAACTCTGGATTTGGGGTAT
>CANNZV010005018.1:51066-74866 GCA_947561585.1 Caprella mutica | reverse complement strand
GGTTAAAACAACCACCAATTGTTGTAAATAAAGTGCACAGTGAAGAGTTAAAACAACCACCAATAGTTGTAAATAAAGTGCACAGTGAAGAGTTAAAACATCCACCAATAGTTGTAAATAAAGTGCACAGTGAAGAGTTAAAACAACCACCAATAGTTGTAAATAAAGTGCACAGTGAAGAGTTAAAACAACCACCAATAGTTGTAAATAAAGTGCACAGTGAAGAGTTAAAACAACCACCAATAGTTGTAAATAAAATGCACAGTGAAGAGTTAAAACAACCACCAATAGTTGTAAATAAAATGCACAGTGAAGAGTTAAAACAACCACCAATAGTTGTAAATAAAGTGCACAGTGAAGAGTTAAAACAACCACCAATAGTTGTAAATAAAGTGCACAGTGAAGGATAAAATCTTTCACTATATACAGTACTACCTATATTAAATTTTATTTCACTTTCTACCGAACATATAAAAACAAAAGAACGCAGTTGCTAAATTCCTACAAAGTTACTTAATTTACGCACATGTGAGTAAATTCACAAGTAATAGAATTCATGAACAAGTAACATTCCAAGTTATAGAATTTACGCACAAGTAACATTACAAGTAATGGAATTTACGCACTAGTAACATTACAAGTAATGGAATTTACGCACTAGTAACATTACAAGTAATGGAATTTACGCACAAGTAACACTACAAGTAATGGAATTTACGCACAAGTAACACTACAAGTAATGGAATTTACGCACTAGTAACACTACACACAGAGAACGGTTTTGTTGATACAACAAAAAAAAGTAGGTTTTTGGTTGTATCAACAAAATAAGTTAGTCAGCTATGAGCCATCAAAATAATTTTGTTACAGTAAATATATATTTTTGTTAAGGTTTTTTTGTTATAGTTACACTAGAATTTTTAAGGTAACAGTAACTAGAGCATATTAGTTATAGTAACATTACAATACTGTTACTTCAAAAAATGTATTTTGTTATGTCAACAAATAGTATATTCAAAGCAACACAAATAATTTTTTGTAGTAACAAAATCATCTTGTTATTTTAACTGAAAAAATAGATTATGCTGTTTTAATTACTATTTTTTTTATTGCATATAGTGTATATGTAAATTTGGCTGTATATCAATTATTTTATTGTTACAAGTTGTTATATACAAATTAAATGGGAAGAAATAAACATAGAAATGAAGTGCTGTATATTGGAATCGAACCAACGATCTCCAATCTCCAGTCTGCGGCGCTAACCTCTCAGCCATCCTGGACATGGTAGAAGTAAGATTGGAATGAAGTATAACCAATATGAAAACATACAAGCCATTTAAAGAAATTATAGATAAATATTATTTAATATTCTATTGATACAGTATCTTTTCTTTTTTATAATGACAAGCAATAGAAAATTTAAATTGAATATTTTTAAAATAGCTATCTATTAATATTTATCAATTCCCACCTACCTACCTAGTTTCTTATTAGGTTTAATTAATCAATACCTACATAGTGTGTATCATTACTTACGTAGTTATTATACGTAAATAAGGCTTCAGAATGAACTTGCTGTAGCTAATATGTATCGATATTTTTACCATTAAGATTTGCCCCAAGACTCAATGCATAACTTTTTCCCGCGTAAACCAGACGAGGGACATCACGCGTGGGACATACGTGGAAATATCGATACAAAATAGCACTCAAGAAACACGTATAAATTTATATATATATATTGATTCTGTACGAACAATGAATACATATTGTGGTAACTGAAAATTCATATGAAGCCTAATAACAAAAAGAAATGGCAGATAATTATTACTAATGACAATATAATATTGTTAATAGTAAAAAATATATCAACAAAAATATAATATTATTGTAGCAAAATTATTATTTATAAAGACAAAGGTAATTTGTTAAACAATAATGTTATATTTTAACTAAATTTTTCAAATTACTACTACAAAAACATTTTGTTATAAATAAAAACACATTTAACAATATTATATTGTTATCATAGCAATATTTAAGTTAATATGAACAAAACTTTTTTAGTAACCTTAACAATCATCCATTACAAAAATTGTACTGTTAACTTAAAGGAATATTTTGTTGTAGTAAAGAAACCTTTGAACAATATTTTATTGTTGATTTAACTCAATTGATGGTTAATATAACAAAAATTTCCAATTACAATAACCAAATGTTATCGACAAAATACATTTTGTAAATTTAACAAAACTGTTCTCTGTGTGTACAAGTAATGGAATTTACGCACTAGTAACACTACAAGTAATGGAATTTACGCACTAGTAACATTACAAGTAACAGAATTTACGCACATGTGAGTTATATAAAGAGTCCCAATGCCATCCACTTTTTTAATTATGAGAGCTGACTAGAAACTCTGCCCCAACTTTCCAATCGTAGTTAAAAGGATATAAACATTGCGGGTATAGCAAGGTATTTAGATGATACAATGATACAGTGATACAGTTCATATCAAGCTATTTAGATAATATAATGATACAATGATACAGTTCATATCAAGCTATTTAGATAATATAATGATACAGTGATACAGTTCATATCAAGCTATTTAGATAATATAATGATACAATGATACAGTTCATATCAAGGTATTTAGATTATACAATGATACAGTGATACATTTCATATCAAGCTATTTAGATGATACAATGATACACTCTATTTAAAATGAACAGATTAAAAATAATGAAATACAAAGCATAATACATAAATATATGTACAAAGTTAACTTCAAGCCCTTTTATTAATATTACCATGTTAAACCTCAGTTTATTATATCCAGTCTGCAGAATATGGGACATTTTCAATATTTTCAACAATCCTAAATCTCCTTCTATATTTACATGTATTTTATATGTATTATTATATATGTATATATGTTCATATGTATTTACAGAAGGCAAAATAGAGAATATCTTGGAGAACAGTTTACCGGTTTCTGCAGCCTGTATAATAATATATGTAATAGATGGATATTTAGTTATGATGAGGTTTATCTCTTATAAAGATGTATTGATATACCGTGCTATTTTATTATGGAAAATAAAGCATTAAAACCATTCAGTTATTTAGCTTTAACTTTTTGCCATGATATTTGTGATTAGCTTAAAACATTTCCATGTTTCTTATTCTTTATTTTTCCTAAGTACACAATTGAAATTTGATAACTTAGGAAAGTATAGAAAAGAGTTAATTTATGTTTCGAAGCTTGATTTTTTGACATAAACAATTGTACGTCACATTTTACGAAATCAAAATCAAACGTCACATTCTTATACATCAAAATGGTAAGTCATATTTTCGACATCAAAATCGTACGTCACATTTTTAGACATAAAATCGTACATCACATTTTTAGACATAAAATCGTACATCACATTTTTCGACATAAAATCGTACATCACATTTTTCGACATAAAATCGTACGTCACACAGACGTAGACCTTGCAAAGTTCAATGGCTCGTAATTTGTGCGTATGTGTTCATTATCTTTTGAATATCTAAGGTCGAGAGAGAGAGAGAGAGAGAGAGAGAGATCTAGGCACTGACTGATCTCACAAATCTTTACTAAACTCTCTTCTTTACTAAAATCATCTTTATTAACCCTCTCATCTTTTTTACTAATATCGTCTTTATTAGCATCTTTATTAACCTCATTTCTGTCATTATCATCCTTATAGAAAAGAAAAAATAACTGATATCTGATAAATAAGGTAAAAAGAACAACGGCACAATTTAAGAATAAAATGACGTAAAATGACGTAAACATGACACAAAGAGGAAAGTAAATACAAGGGACTAAGGAGAAGAGGATAACCATGACAGAAGAATGGACAGAGAAGAAATCCAAATTACAACAGTTCGGACACCACCGCACAGAAATTAAACAGGGAAAGTTACGATTATCGGTCAGTTCCACATCTTCGGTCATAAAAGATAAAGCTATAGTATTATGATTAAAATTTTAATTGAACTATAATTATTATATCGTTTTTTCTTATATGACCGAAGATGTGAAACTGACCTATAATTCATAGTTTACCCTACTCAGATGTGCCATTCAGTCAATCATCTTATTTTAGCGTCACATGTCGTAATATTGCGTCACTTTAGAGGTCAGATCCTCTGACAGAGGTTAAAGATGTCACCTACAAGCAGGTTTGGAGGTCACGGAGAAGATGAAACACTTTCCAAAAGAAGAAGAACTTTAGAGTAGAGGACAGGAGAGAAAATGGCTGATAGAAAGATGATTTATTGTCAGGAGGTTTAGCGTCTGTTTCAGAACTAAAGACATCGTTGATGACGTCAAAAGAAAGTTAAATACAAGGGACTGGAAGAAGCAGTCAGAAAGAAAGTGGCTTCATGAACAAAAAAAATGATTGAAAATACAGATTTATGAAAGTAATTTTATTCAACTTTAGTTATATTTAAAGTTACCTCTATTTAATATAATTTTATGAAATATAAATTAGTTTATACTAAAGACATTAATGCATGCAATGTATTTTTATAAAGTTACCAACATCATAGAACACTAAGACACTCTACGAGTCTATCTATAGTCAACTAGTGATCTATGTACAGATAGCACACTACAGACCATGTAGAATATGTTAATTGGTTTACTAACTATTAGAAAATAAATTAATAAATGCTGCATAAAACAATGCCTTCCGCAATCTGCTTGTGGAAATTTAAAATTTCGCTTGAAAAAATCAAAACATGTAGACTATATTTGGTGTAAAAAGTTTGATAATAAATACCATTAATATTTATAACTGATATGGTAATTTCGAGCCTTCCTTTTTCAAGACACATAGACAGTTTTAATGTTCTACAATTTATATTCTATTGCTGAACTTACTTCAGAGGAAAATGAAGAGTTAGTTGTCTTTTATAGTTCGTTAAACATTCTTTTCCGGGATATAAATTGCACGGTGCTTACGGAAAATATCCGTAAAATGGAAATTAGACATCTGGGAAAATGGAAAATAGGTACACTTGTAAAATACATCAAAAAATACAACTTTGTAATTTTAAAAGAATTGAAAAAAGTTTAATTAAAAAGAAATAAAATACAAGCAGTAAATTATAAAATGCGGAAATTTAATTACATTTAAATTTTATCTTCAATATCAATTGTCAGAAAAATTTATTATAAATTAAAAATAAATATTTTATCGAAGCAAAACTATACAATATAATTACAGATACATTTACCCTTTTAATTTATTAACATTATAAAGCAATTGTTCAGTAACTAATAATTTAGCTTCACTTACATCAGATGAGTTTGCCGCCATACCTAGTAACTAAAATAACTCATAAAACCTAGCCAGTTCAGTGAAATTAGACTTAAGATTCAGTTCAGGTTTGTCTATTTTCTGTACGTGATGAAACAGTGTCTATTATTTTCAAAGAACAATAATTAAATATACAATTAGTGAAATAATTGAAACGGTAAAGTTGTTCATATACAACTTTAATTAAAACCGTATCTACAATCTGCAAACGGAATGAGCCATCGAAACATGAATTCAAAATGAAGTAAATGCATGGGGAAAAGCTTAGATTTATTTATATTAAAATTTTAATTGCAATATTATAACAATGAACCTTATTTTATAGCAACGATATATCGTATAATGAAATCGTACCAACGATAAATCGTATAATAAAATCGTACCAACGATATATCGTATAAATAACAAAATCGTAGCAACGATATATCGTTTAATAAAATTGTACAAACGATATATCGTATATTAAAATCGTAGCGCGTACATCCGTGTATGTATAGCCATTCCAAAATTTCTAATTTCTCACCAGTACCTACCTACCTCTTACTGGAAATATTTTCCAGAGAAGTCTTATTTTAACATCAAATACAAAGTATAATGATTGATGTGAAATAACTGTGAAGAAAGTTAAGGTAGGTAGGGTGTGACCTTGTGAAACGCTTCTAGCAGTTACACATTCCGGAGAAAAGTTTGAAAGGTGCCCAAGGGGTATAGGGGGCCATAGAAGATTAAGAGGGGTATGGGGGGCAATAGAAGATAAAGAGGAGGGTAGGGGGGCTCTTAATAGAGGGGGTATGGGGGGCAATAGAAGATAAAGAGGGAGCATCGTGGGGCCATAGAAGATTAAGAGGGAGTACGGTGGGGCCCATAGAAGATTAAGAGGAGGGTCTTCTCTTAATCTTCTATGGCTCCACCATAACTTTCACCCTGGGTAGTAAATACTGTGATTTACAATAATCAAAAATAGTATGTTTAACTTAAAATAATCATTACATATAATAACTATTTTTTATATATCAGATATATCATTTAATAAGGCTTCAAGCAATATGTTGTGACATGCTTAGGTGCAATTAACATGTACGTACGAACTAGAACATTATGGTAACATTTTCTATGTCACTTACGAAGGTTAAACTCAAGCAAGCACTCACTGAACAGTCGTAAGTGGTTGGTGAAACTCTAGACAATTACCCATTAACCACCATATTAGGGCACTGATTAAATGATTAAAAGGATTAGAGGCATAGTGAATTAATCTTTTCACGGGGAAAGTCTAGGTGAGTACATATAATAAAGGGTTATAAAATTAAATATAAGAATTAAAATATGGGGAAGTTTAGGTTGAATGTGAACCAAATTAAATATGGAAATTAAAATAGAGTTGAAACAATTAAAAATATAAAGTTTTTATAGTTAAAATAGTTTATTACTTGTGAAGAAATTGGATGAATATTAAAATTACTTTCTATTTATATATCACATCAAATATTTCATATGTGTTTGATAAAATGTATGTTATTGTTTTATTAAGTTGCTTTAATTTTATCATGGAAGAAGTTTTAAATATAACGTATACTGAAATATTAAAAATACATTTTACTTTGTTTAATATATTGAAGGAATATTGATTATTAACATTCAATTAATTTAAATTAACATTTTTATTAATTTAATTTCAGTGTTATATTTTCGGACACGTAAGAAAAAAGTTAATTTAATTTAATTAAAAATTATTATTATACATATTTTTTCCTAACGTGTCCGAAAGTGTAGATCAGTTCGACAACTCGTCACTTACCCTAGTTACGTGTCACAGGTACTAATATGACGTCACGGTACTAGATCCTGCAGAGTTTTCTCTAACGCTAATTACAGTGCGTTAAACTCAGTGGTTATAATTAATTACCAAACATGTTATGTACTGGAGAGAGTGGCAAGATTACCTGCATATTATTAAAGAGTTAATGGGGAATAAAAACAATGGATATATTAAATAGAAAGAAGGCTTTACTAGTTTGCAAATGGTTATTTCTACAACATTGACGAATTATCGGTCAGTACTACATCTTCGGACATATAAGAAAAACAATATAAAAATTATTAACATTAGATAGCACTGTATAATAATAATATTTTTTTATATTATTTTTTCTTTTATGAACGAAGATGTAGTACTGACCGTATAATTAATAACTTAAATAAAAAATTAAAACAGATTAGTTTATATTCAAAAATGTTCATAGTTAGTACATAGTCAGAACATAGTAAGTACAGGGTCAGTACATAGTCAGTACATAGTCAGTACATAGTCAGTACATAGTCAGTACATAGTCAGTACATAGTCAGTACATAGTCAGTACATAGTCAGTACATAGTCAGTACATAGTCAGTACATAGTCAGTACATAGTCAGTACATAGTCAGTACATAGTCAGTACATAGTCAGTACACAGTCAGTACACAGTCAGTATATAGTCAGCATAGTCAGTACATAGTCAGTACATAGTCAGTACATAGTCAGTTCGTCTCACAAGGGAAGAAAAAACCACAAGAGAAAACCAAGAAGAAACCGACAGGAAAGTAACTACTACCTGTTGAGTAGCTTCCTAGAGGAGAGAAAACTACACACTTAGGTGTGTTAAGAGAAGACAACGCACTTGCTAGCTACACACTAAGGTGTGTTGAGAGAAGACTACACACTTGCTAGCTACACACTTAGGTGTGTTGAGAGAAGACTACACACTTAGGTGTGTTGAGAAAAGACTACACACTTGCAAACAACACACTCAGGTGTCTCGAGAAAAAACTACACACTTAGATGTGTCGAAAGAAAACAGCGCACTTGCTCACTACACACTTGAGTGTGCTGAGAGTGACTTGTTTTCACAAACTTTGGTGTGTTGAGTGGCACGGCACACGTGTGTGTGTTATTATTGCACACTCATGTGATTTAAATAGAATAATAACACACCTGAGTGTGTTGAATGTCAATCAGTGAGTTGGTATTCAACACACTTTAGAGTGAGTTAATTAATAAAGTGTGTAGATGAGTTGAATATCAAGTGTGTTAAATATATGCACACTTGATAATATATGTGTACAAGTAGACTTGTTATTTAAAAACAAGTGTAAGAGTTAGTAATAACAAGTATTCATTAATAACAAGTATTCAATAATAACAATAAATATTCAGTAATTTATTATTAATATTTTTAATGTTTTAGTTTTTATTGAATTTTATAATTGTTATTATAAATTTAAAATAATTTTACAGGTATAACAAAGTTTGATATAAAAATTAAGTTGATTCAAATAACTGCTAAATAATACATAATATATATAAAGAATTACTATAGAATTATTTATACTGCGCACCGGAAGAAACTTAATGTTCTTCATAATAGAAATCGTAACTAAAAAACAAAACTATTTTCCCATTTTAATGTTATAATTATTAAAATTTTTCACAATTACATTATAAAATTTTAACACAAACATAGAGTAATATAGTTTCGAATATATTTCTTATTTCATTTAGGTACTTCGAAATAGTATTTTCATAAAATGGATAATTACCTCCAAAGCGTTGAAATCCCCACTTTTATTTAGTCACTTTAATATTCCAAAGAAAACACTCGAATGTTTCACACGTTTCTCTTCATTCACAATTTCTCTCTCTAAAAAACAGTACTGAGAATAGGGAGCACTGAGCTGCAGACAACCTCTCACTGTGAAGACAGTACACCGACTGAATGAAAATTAGATGTGGATACTGGAACTATTACTGGATAGGGATAGGCATAGGGAAGAGACTGTGGATAATGGATAGGCATAGGGAAGAGACTGTGGATAATGGATAGGCATAGGGAAGAGACTGTGGATAATGGATAGGCATAGGGAAGAGACTGTGGATAATGGATAGGCATAGGGAAGAGACTGTGGATAATGGATAGGCATAGGGAAGAGACTGTGGATAATGGATAGGCATAGGGAAGAGACTGTGGATAATGGATAGGCATAGGGATCGATGAGACTGTGGGTAGGGATAGGGATAGGCATAGGGATGAGACTGTGGATAATGGATAGGAATAGGGATCGAGGAGACTGTGGGTAGGGATAGGGATGAGACTGGATAGGGATGAGACTGGATAGAGATGAGACTGGATAGGGATGAAACATGATAGAGATGAGACAGGATAGGGATGAGACATGATAGGGATGAGACATGATAGGGATGAGACTGGATAGGGATGAGACTGGATAGAGATGAGACATGATAGGGATGAGACTGGATAGAGATGAGACATGATAGGGATGAGACTGGATAGAGATGAGACATGATAGGGATGAGACTGGATAGGGATGAGACAGGATAGGAATGAGACAGGATAGGGATGAGACAGGATAGGGATGAGACTGGATAGGGATGAGACATGATAGAGATGAGACATGATAGGAATGAGACTGGATAGGGATGAGACATGATAGGGATGAGACTGAATAGAGTTAGGCATAAGGATGAGACCGTGGATAGGAATTCAAATTTTGTTATTATTTATTACAGATCTTCGTTTACTCTAACTATATTTATCATGTAATTCATATACAGGGTGACCCACAAAAAAGTGTACCCAACTTTAAATTCGCGTATTTCAACAACTATTGAAGGTACAGTTTTCTTTCAAGTATCACTTTGTTGGAACCTTCTCCATCCACAGTTAAATTTACATAGAGTTTTAATCATTTTTGTGAATATAACAACGACTAAATTGATGGGTGGTGCAAATGGTCAGAAAACGGACAACGAAGTAAGTTCAAACATTAGAAATATCTTGTTGTGAGAAATTTTGAATTGTTGGAAAATTTGGAGTTTCTGGAAAATCTTCACACAGCACCTGCAATAGGTTCCACACACCAGAGTTTTTAGAATTTTTGGAAAATTTTGAGTTACGGAAATTTTTGAGTTTTGGAAAAAAAAATTTTTTGGAAGAATATGAGTTTACGGAAAACTTTTGAATTTTTGGAAAATTTTGAGTTTTTGAAAAATTTTAGAGTTTCCATAAAATTTTCGGAAAAATTTGAGTTTTTGGAAAATTTTCGAGTTTTATAAAAAAATAAAGCACAATGCTCTTTATTATAGGGATGTATTTTACTTTTAATGATATTCACTGTTTTCCCATATATGAATTTACAGTTTGACTCAATAAAATATCAATCAAACAAGAGGAAGTATAAATTAGGCAACAAAGTGTTGGACAAGAATTCGATACCCAGGTAACAAAATTTGTCGACGCAATAACTCTTCAGTATCGTTACAACATAATCAATCTTGTTACAACATTGACCATACTGTAGCAATGCTCCTCCGAGAAGCATTGCTACCTGGGTAAAAACACAACTTCCTTTTTGTTGACCAGTCTGCAGGATCTCACTTTGGATGCTATGAATCTCTTAATGCCACTAATATAGTCTCATGGTGGATACAGCGCACTATACATAGTATAGTATAACCAAAGCCACTGTTAGTTCGAATTGAAGAGCCTAACCAATGTTTAAATTGGGAAAATTTTGAGTTATCTTATAGTTCACATTTTCGATCATATAAGAAAAAATATATAGAATAGAACATTATTTCTCGTTATTTAATTGGTATCCATGATACCGGCAGGTATCATATATGACTAAAAAACTTGTAGGTACTATCCAAAACAAGAGTATTCTCGGGGAAGAAGCAGCAGCAGTGATGCCGCCCCAGGTTCGATACCCCCTAACCTACGCTGCTTCTGCGCAGGTGATCTATCGATATCCATTAGAATGTTTTTCCTTTATTAGTAATTTATCTGAAATTTGGTATCCAAAATGTTTTTTGTTCATGTTAGAAATTATGTTTCAGCTAATAGAAAACAAGTTTTTTGATAGAGAACGAATATTCTAGGGGTAACTTAAACTATTTTTTTTCTTTTCAACGCTTTATAACAGCTTCACATTTTAACCCAAAGAAACGAGATCTGGCTCAGATGAAAGAAAGAGAATTTTTTCACGATATGACATTGATATATTTCAAATTGAAAGTTTAATATGTAAGTTATAATTGAACTATTTTTTTAGAAAACCCTATTTTATCAAATTTTTCTAGTTATAACATATTTTCTAATTCTAAACCTCAAATTAAGTTATATTATAGAACACCTCTGTTTCTCTCAAACGAGCTCTGCCATGTCTCACTACAATAAAAAATGACAGAGATATAGAGCGTCAATCAACCCCAAACGTAAGTTTTCAGGCGACTAAAACGTCTCACCTCATTTTAGATTAGAAGGAAGTAATTCAGCAATCTTTGGGCTATGAATAACCTTTGACCTGTTCGCTCCCAAAATCTAATAAACAGGTTTATGGAAAATGACCAATCGTCCTACCCAACAGACAATTTGGTTTACTACTTTTTGAGTCATGCGAAAAACAAGATAAAAAATAAATAAACACCTCTAATCCAAATTACAACAGTTCGAGGCTCAAGAGACGCACGCCACCCCCTTCTCTTCCATTCCCCACAGACAGTTTCAGGATAGAGCCTCTGCTAATTCAGTTTTCATTCCAATAAGAATTCAAATACAGGAAAGAAATTCAAAACTGTATGGGGAATTGAAACAAAAACTTTTCATTTGAATATATTTCCAATTCTTAGAAACAAAACAACAATCAAAGCACCAGTAAATGAAAGCAGACTAAATAAGTAGGTAAAATGCAGATTAAATAAACAATTCAATGCAAATTAAAAGAGTAATTCATAGTAATTACATGAGTTGCTATGTAAATCAAGGCAGATTGAACCAAAGGTCATATCAATGAATTCTAAAGGAAATTAAGTACAAGGGACTGGAAGAAGCAGCCAGAGAGGAAAAAACTACTGATTAAGTAAGTAACTCAATAGCTATATATTAAGTAACTCAATATATTAAATAAGTAACTCAATATATTAAGTAAGTAACCCATTGCAGATTAAATAAGTAACTAAATGCAGGTAGCGTAAATAACGCTCAAGGAAATAGAGATAAAATGTCAGAATGCGCGAAAAAAAAACAGTTCAGTAGAGATAATAATATGAGCTAAATAAGAATTAATGTGATATCAGAAAGCAAAGATAAATGTGATTCACATATATGAATATCATAACAATTTAAAAAGTAGCTAAATATATTTATTTCATTCGAAATGAAAAAATAAATATGATGTACTATATATTTTAAAATTTAATTTGACTTAGATGCATCATACTGATACATAATTTACTACCAAATATTAACAATTTATACATAACTACCAAATAACAACAATTTATAACAATAATAATAAGAATCTAAGTACTAGTCAGCCAGTAAAATTTCTATAGCTATATCACGATTTTCACTAAATCCTATAATTTCTATAAATTGACTTTAAGGTAAAAACTAAATAGCACAACCAATAAAAAAAATTTATTTGAGCATCTTAAATTATATTAGCTTTTAAAATTATTAAGTAACTTCGTTTTCCGAGATCAAAGTGTAAAAAGAGATTTCATCCATAAAAATAATGAACATGAATCACAGTTAATAATATTTTCCAAACTTATAAATTACAAAAGGCACAAATCAATATCACGCATTTTCTCTTATGGTAATTAATGAATTATAGAACAGTTTCACATTTTCGGTCATAGAAGAGAAAAGTATATAGTATAACATATTTAACTGTTCCTTTAGTTGGCGTCAATGATAACAAAATAAAAATCGTGTAGCTATATCGGGTGTTTCTTAAATGACCGAAGATTTGAAACAGACCGATAATTCGTAACTTCCCTAAATAGATAAAGTTATTTACCACTACCTATCATAGAGGATACAGAATACACATAGCAATGTTATAATAGTAGACACTCACAGTACTCTGGAAGTGGATGTTACCTTAGGTAAAGAATGGTGTCAGAATTTTATGAAGGTAATAATAGTCTTCATTTTCCGAGTAATGTGCTAATACCCTAGTAATCAAATGTCTAAGGTTCATTAGCTAGCTGGTGTTCAACACATGTAGTTCAAGTACTTAAATTCAGTAATCAATCAATAGTAGCTAGTGTAAGTTATGAAATATCGGACAGTTTACATTTTCGGTCGTACAAGAAAAATTCACAATTTAACTCTTTCATTTTAATGTAGGTATCATAGATACCAATAAAATAACGTTTTTTTCTTACATGAATGTTAATGTAAACTGTCAGATAATCAGTAACCACCCCTAAACTGTAGTCATAGCACCAATCTATGGTAAAGGATCTATCGCATTGAAGAAGGGAAGCTCATTATCCAGAGAAGAGCTTTGTCCGTCTCTATGGTAACGGTTTGACCTGGTATGAACTTATTGGAGGTGCTCACCAGTACTCCAAACATTGCTTTGCCATTCTCTGAAAAGTAATAAACGTAAATAAACAAGTAAAACTAATTGTAAATGAACAAGTAAAATCTAATAGCTACTAAAGATAAGTAATAGATAAATGTACATCTAGAACCAATTCAAATGGGTTCTAGGACCTTTCGTGCTTTCACCGAAAACACTTTCGCGAAACTGTTTTCGTCGAAAGGACCGGTCACCATTCAAATGACGATGCTATGAAAAGTTCAGTCCTTTGAATAATAAACTCACCAATGTCATACTTGAGCCCCTTAGTAGTGACTTTAGTTTCTCCCAAGAAGGGAACATAGGCACACCAGTTGTCTTCCTCCTCTTCATACTCCAATGGCTGAATAACATGAGTCCCTTTCTCCAAGAGAGTCATCACTGAGCCATCGGAGATGAGAGTCACTCGGGTTGATAAGTTGGAACACTGAAAAGCCAAACGAGATTGTGACAACTGGTCTGATTCTATCAGAAAGTTTATAGCTAGGGTAAGTTCCGAGTTGTCAGACGGATCCACAATTTTGGACTAGCAATAAAAAATGTTATATTATTATTATTTTACTTTTATAGCTAATTGGTATCCATGATACCTGCAATATCATGGATACCAATTACCTGCAGGCATCCTGAATTCCAATTAAAATATAAGTAAAAAATAATCATTCTATATTATTTTTCTATGTGTCTAAAATTGTGGAACTGTCCAATAACTCAGAACTACCCTGAGTAGCAACTAAAGTAAAGACTTTGTACAAAGATCAGATGTTATGTGCTGAAAATAGAGATGTGTAGCTAGCTAATTGTAGCTACTAAGTTGATTATAAAATAGCTAGTCTTAGTCTGAAGATATCAAATAACTACTGAATTTCTTAAAGCAAATAAATGTAAAATTGAAGTTCATTGTTCAGAATAGAGATCTATCTCTAAAATCTTATTGTTTACATCCATTGTGTAACTGCATCTAATTTTTATGTAGAAATTAAGGAATTATCAATTAAATTTAGATCATATTATTCATGGAAAATTAGCTACTGTATGAAAATGAAAATTAAGATAAAAGTAATCAAATATCGTAAATTAATGCAAAAGATAGAAAGCTACCTAACAATGCAACGCTACTCAACAAAACTGGTGTTTGGCAGCTGTTAATAACATCTTATGATATAGTTTAGCAAGTTAGCCTATCTAGATATAATTTGCTTTAAACATTAATTAGCTACCTACCGTGTGCAGGGTGTTTATATTTGCCATCACATGATCAAATCTGTTGCCACTGACACCAACAGATACGAAGATCTCCTGCACCTGAAAAATAGAAACAAATAGTAACAAATTGTCATGAAATAAATTAATAATATAGTATCAAATTCAAAATAGGTAGTGATTGAAAAGATTCAAACTCAACGGGAAATCCACAATTTTAGAGGTTATTTAAACTGTGCGTTGAAGATTTTTTTCAGATATTAAGCTTGATATCTGAAAAAATCTTCAACACAGAGTTTAAATAACCTCTAAAATAGGTAGTGTTCCAATTCTACCAATAGTAAATTCAAGATGGTGATTGAAATAATTAAATGAACCTTCAAAATGCAATTCAATATGAATAGCTAATTAATAAAAAGTGATGTAATCATGAACCTAGTTATTCACTAGAATAAATTTTGTTGTATTGTGGTTTGTAGGATATTTACCTCAATGTTACAAAATATTTGAGAGTTGACTAATCAGCAACTAGCAAAAGATTATTGGAAAACTTTGTAAGTTTGATTAAAACAATTTCTTAAGTACTTTTTTTCTAGATTGCATATTGATAAAAATGAATGTTAATCAGTGCCAATGAAAGTATGAGCTCTTTTGAAAGTTACCTTGGCACTCTTTTCTTTCATTAAATCATCAAGATGCTGCAATGCTTTAGTGAAATCCGTAGCATTTTGATCAGGAGTGTCCACAATCTTCACTCCAGAATTTCTGTAGAATTCCTTGACTTCACTCTTTATGGAATCAAAATCTCCGCTGACAAAGTCGGGCAATGGTAAGCTGGCATCTTGCTGCCATTTGCTGGTACCCTCCAATGTATCTTCAGTTCCATGGATGTATTTGTGAAATTCATTAGTGCCTCCATCAACACAAACTCTGTATGATGCTGCAAAAGAAGAATACATGAGTACAATGTGGTGGTTACATCAAGAGGTACCTAGCTAATTACTTGAAAAAATTATATTACATCTGAAGATATAATAAAATGTAGCTAGCTAAATCTACATATACATTATAATATAAATAAATCAAGAGATACATTATTATGAAGTTAATGTAGCTAGTATATCAGAAGATACACTAGAAATTTAGCTAGCTAGGTAGCATAACAAAAGATACATTATTATGAAGCTAAATCTAGAGGTACATTATAATGTAGCTAAATCTAGAGGTACATTATAATGTAGCTAAATCTAGAGGTACATTATAATGTAGCTAAATCTAGAGGTACATTATAATGTAGCTAAATCTAGAGGTACATTATAATGTAGCTAAATCTAGAGGTACATTATAATGTAGCTAAATCTAGAGGTACATTATAATGTAGCTAAATCTAGAGGTACATTATAATGTAGCTAAATCTAAAGGTACATTATAATGTAGCTAAATCTAAAGGTACATCAGAAATTTAATTATATTGTTTCTGTTTCATCAAATAGCTAATAGATTAAAAATGTAGCTAGCTATACAGATAAAAAATATCCTATAACATGAGTCATTACCATTGCGCCAAATATTTTTGTAGTACTTAGCAGTTTGAGGAGTCAATGATTGATTGAGTATCATGAAAGCATAATCGATGTTGAGATTGGGTGGATGGAGAAGAAATCTCCATGAAGGTAATTTCGACATTGTAGATCACTACTAGTATCAAATATCAAAAAACAGTTTATTTTAATTTCTGAAATTTAAATTTAAAATCATGAAATTTGTTATTGATACTACGACAATGGTAGGTATGTGACCACCAGCCGCGACCTTATATGTAAATAAGATCTTGCTATATAATTTAAAATCATGAATCATATTTACAACTAATTTAATATAGTGATAATAATTGATAGTAATATAAATTATCTGGTTAACTTATAAATCATAATATGAATTTTTGTATCTTATTTAGGTTTATAATAAGAATATAGTGTCCACTGTCAAGATGAAGTTAAAGCAATTTGATGATAACAAAGGAATCAATAGCTAAAAATTCACCGACTTTGCTAGAATATTATTTTCAAGGAGGAAAATTTTACCATAAAATACAGTCTGGTTCTGATGGATAGATTCTCTGGTGGAGTTCAGCAGACTTTGAAATAGGCCTAAGGATGGGACAAAAGTATTGGCTAATGATTTCCAAATTGCATGCCTAATGCATAATGAATTTAGCACACATAACGTGCTAAATTTTGGTATTTGTCCAGTCTGCAGAAACTGGTAAAGTGTTCATAGAGATCTCTTGTTCTGTTCGTAGCAAAATTTATGTAAATATAGGAATTAATTAAAAATTGTTCAGAGAGAGAATATCCCAAATATCTCCCATATTCTGCAGACTGGTAGCATTGCTACGCCTACCAGTCAGTCTGCTGGATATGGCCCATATGGGAGTATAATGGGACATTTTTAACATTTTCTGTGTGAACAATCCTTAATTTCCAGCTATATTTACATGTATTTACTATTTTACTGAGAACACAATCCAAATTAGAGGATTTCTTGGAGAACACTTTACCAGTTCCTGCAGTCAGCAGTCTGGCTATGTTACCAATACCTACAATGTTATTTTGAGAAGAATTTATGATAGCCTATGATCATTTTGGAGAAATTGGGTTATTTTGGAGAGTTGGAGAGACAAATTATTGGAGAATTTATAAGCCATAGTCATACAATGTTACTAGGCCTATGAGTATGACAAGTCCTATGTTTTCTACTGGCTACCAATAAACTAGTATTATTTAGATAAGAGATCTGAGGAAGTTACTGACACTACACAGTGTGACAGTTTAATTATTTGATTGAGATGTTTAATTTGGAATAGAAAATAAAATTCATCATAGAAAACTGTAATTAAAATTTTATGGGGTAACTATTGTAAACTTTCAGTCTGAGGTGTAAATAAAAACTTATTAGTTAGCCGTTAGCCGTTAGGTAGATGTATCGGGCCAAGTAAAATAGTATGTCTCATAAACTCACCATTTGTCTCTCCAGCTCTCTCCAAATTTCAACAAATTCTCTCCAAAATGATCAAATTATCATTAATTCTCTCCAAAATAACATTGTAGCAAAGGAGATAATTAGATAAAACTCGCCATTTGCAATTGAAGGGCTCAAAATAACTGTCACAAACTCGCCATTTTTGACATGCTCTATTACTTGGGTATCGGGGGGCGTGCCGCCCCCCGAACCCCCCTGCCAGGTCATTAAACAATCATGAAGTGTGCAGAACAACAAACTAGCGGATACAACAAACTTCATAACAGTTATTTACTTTGAGATCATTAGGGATACGTATCTAAAAGCTGAGCGGCGCACACCAGTACGGCGCACCAGATTACGGCGCACCACTGTACATTCTATTAGATAGGTAATTTGAATACAGATTAATGATAAATGGAGTTAATTTGATAGGTACTTACCTAGTTCTAATTGTCGTATCAAATTCATGTCTGACGCCTGACGGTACCTGAATCCAATGTTTATACTACACAGTTTAATTATTCGATTGAGATGTTTAATTTGGAATAGAAAATAAAATTCATCATAGAAAACTGTATTTGTAATTTTATGGGGTAACTATTGTAAACTTTCAGTCTGAGGTGTAAATAAAAACTTATCAGTTAGCAGTTAGGTCACAGACCAGTAAATTAGAAGATGTTCCAATGCTGCGTGGACACCACTGCACAATAATTTGAATGGAGAGAGACCGCGGGAAAATGAGAACCAATCAGAGACGGTAGGTGCGTGATGTCACACAAATTGGAAGTTATTAGGGGGAACTAATTTAAATATTGCACGTTTTCTATGCTGTTCATTTTGAGGGGAGACTAAACTAAAACAGTTTTGATTTCAATGCACTCTTTTAGATTAATTTATAGTATCCATTTATTTGATAATATAGTGAAAATTATCTTTAATATATACAATTTTTTCCACTCTTTCTTATTAACAGTGAAGACCTTATACTATAGTAACTATACTGTATACATAATGATAAATCACACGAAATAAATTCTTTTCACAGAATCACAGTAGGTTAATTAAAAATTTATTTTATTTGAAAGTTATATTATTGAACATCAATTGGCATCACAGATTAGTGAAAAATAAGGTTGTAGTTATAAGGGTAAGTTCCGAATTACCGGTCTGTTCCACATCTTCGGTCATATAAGAAAAAACTGTAATTTAAAAATTAAGTAATTATTAAAAATATAATTTTTCTTATAGGTATGACCGAAGATGTGGAACTGACCAGTAATTCGAACTTACCCTAGGGTCCTAGTTAGGTATTTATTGGAATAGGTATCTAATAGTTATTATATTTTAAAACTAATAAATATATAACACTAGGTATGAAGTTATAGGTACGCATTGATTGAAATATTAATAGTTTGAAGTATACACACAACTCTATAAGATTAACGACAGTTGTAATTTCGAGAGCAATAATAGCAGACAACCTTTTATTCCCACACTCTGCAGCGGAATGTTTAGTTTTTGGCGTGGACAGTGAACAACAAAACAGAACAAGTTCAAATTATAGAAAACTGAATTATGAGATTATATATGAATATTTTGAAACAATAAAGGAATATGAACATTTACAATCACAAAAATATAATTTTCGCATTAGGAGATATCATAAAATATACCTAATAATAACGTCAGAAATAATGCAATAGCGAATGTAGTAAGAATGATTGAAACGTCACGCACTTACCATTTTGACGTGCCATCAGTCGCTAGATATTTGAAATGACTGTATTGGGACATCTTCTACTTTACTGGTCTGTGAGTTAGGTAGATGTATCGGGGGGCGTGCCGCCCCCCAGACCCCCCTGCCAGGTCATTAAACAATCATGAAGTGTGCAGAACAACAAACTAGCGGATACAACACACTACATAACAGTTTTTCACATTGAGGTCATGAATAGAAAGTACAGTGGTGCGCCGTATTGTAGTGCGCCGTAATCACGTAATGTGGTGCGCCGCTCAGCTTTTAGATACTTATGGGCCCACACGATGCTTGTTCTTGGCTTTCATCAGAAGACGATATGGTGCATGTATGAAAGCGCTAGTGTATAATTCATACTCCATACATGATACACAGCTTGACTGCAAGCGTTGATGATGTCTGCAGGCTTCAGGAGAATACAGATTTTCAGCTCTTCCTTCTGGGATGAACTTCTCGGGGGTGAACGGCACTACCTGTAGATTGTAGAAGCGCAACAGTGAAAGTTCACGCTCACTGCTTGTACCGGGCATAAGGCTGGTTCACACGATCATATGCAGAATAACATTCCGCATGAAACAGATGCATGATAAGCGTTTGTATGAATCATGCTTACCGTCATTCATATAAATTTCGTCGTGGTAGTACAATGTATTTTGTTGTTGCAGTTGGCTTATCGATACAGTGTAATACTTGAAGAAACAAAAATACTTCACAAAAAAAAAAGCGATAAATAAAAGAATGGATCTAGTTATGGAACAAAATTCGCATAAAAATTTCATTCTTTGTATTTGTTTATATGTTTTGAGTAAATCTTCCAATGCAAATATTTTTTTATTACTAAAATCCTTAAATTAAACTTTCCCACAGGAATTCGTGATTTCTTCTTATATAAATAAATTCTCATTATGTTATCTCTTTCTTGTGCTGCTTTTCCATAGTTCTGACGAAGAAAAAACATTTTGAAGAGAAGGGGACCGGCGTCCCTTGGGCCCTGAACTGTTGTAATTTGGATTTTATACTGTTCTTTTCAATTTGCCATGTTTATAATTTTTAACGCTACTTGCAGTTTTAAAGGATAGCGCTAGAGTTATGCTCTTCAACTATGAGGGCTTAGATTTTGTGTTAGGTAGACTCATAGGCTTCATTTACTATCACCTCTTCATTTTCCTCTCTCATCCGTGAATGCACCTTGTGTGTCCCGTTTCGTCACATTCCTTGTAAGTACATTTTTTTGGATAAAAAAACTTCAATTTAGCAAGTAATTGTATTATTTCATCACAGTCCCAATTAGTTTGCACAGCACTGTATAAGTAAAAATACATTGATTTGATTATTAATCTATCTTAATAGTACACCGGCCCGTCGGTATACTATTAAGATACATTACATTAGAATCGTATACTGTATACATTAGCATCGTATACATTTGCATCATTGTTTGAAGCAATAAAAAAATTGCCTGGAGGGGACCTTTAAAGGGGATCAGATTATATGGTGCCTCCAACAATTTTCGAACTCGTCTAGTTGTCCTCAACCAAACAAATTCACATACATTTAAATGAGGATATCGGATTATATAGAATAACATTAATATTTCCTGAACTATAGTTTATCAATGGAGTGAAAAATCATGTTACAAACAGGAGTTTTTGATATAAATAAATTCAATTTATTTTAAAATAGCATTGTAACATACAATTAAAACATGTGAACCATAAAAAAAACATCTTTTTAAATAAAAACCTGGTTGTTATGGTTTTAAATCATAATTTAGTTACATCATCATAACTAAATGTGATATTTTGTCTTCACAAACAAGTATATGATGAATGAGTATACTTGAACCAGCTATATCATAGCTATGAAAGGAGAGTATTATTTATGTATAAGTTAATAATATAATCATCAAGTTCAGCTGAATATTTGCGTTTAAAATCGTTAGTGATGCAAATCAAAATAAAGTACAGCGGTAAAACATCAGTAGAAGCTATATTAAACATTCTCTTCATATATATAAATCAATGTTCAAGTATCTTCAAAGAATCAACATGCTTGCTTGATAAGATATAAACATAACAAGTATACCCTAGGAACATATGCATAAAATGAGCAACCATAGTTCGGCGAGAGAACCGATGAGTGATCGCTATATAGGGTTGTGACAATATGCGTTTAAAATCATAGATCCTGAAAATATTATAGACGGATTGAATTGAAGCCTATTCAATCGTTTTAGACCAGCGGTATACAGTATTCGATACCATTCCATTTAGTTCCGTCTATGATATTCTTAATATCTATGATTTTAAACGCATATTGTCACAACCCTAGACTATTCGCTAGGAAATCGTATGCCCCCCAAAACGAACTAACTAACTAATGTTTAAGTAATAAAGGAAAAAAGTTAATATTTAATTGCATTAGAAGATATAAAAGAAATAAACTCCTACCCGGTAATTTCTGAACATCTAAAATGTGCAAGGTCAGTGTTCCTTTATAATTGTGATACTTCGATTGTTGAAAATTCTATTGAGCAAATAATATACAATAAGGTTTTAACAGTTTTAGTGTAAGTGCAGTTCTCTTCAAAAACTGTATTCTTTATTACACAATCATCTTCATGCTACTAGGCAGCAGGATATAATATAATAGTTGTTTGACAATTCTTATTTCTAGAAAAGTATTTCTCAATTAACAAAATTTTATAAATCAATGTACTAAATATATTATAATATGATTCCTTTAACAATGAAATTAATCAAGTCCCATGCTAATTTTAAAGTGAGAATAATAGAGCATATAGGTAACCACTCCCTCTAATTGTAATTATTGTAAGATATTTACTTGTTTCTTTCTTCGATGATTTTGAGTGGAATGATTTATGTCCTTTCAAAACAAGTTATGCAATAAACATATTTCTAGTTTACCAGTGCAACCTCTACACCATTTTAGCCTCAAATTAAAAAAAGTCAAGTTCAAATTAAAATTAGTCAACTTCAAATTAAAGGAAGTGAATTTCGAATTAAAATTAGTGAACTTCAAATTAAAATTAGTCAACTTCAAATTAAAGGAAGTGAATTTCGAATTAAAATTAGTCAAGTTCAAATTAAAAAAAGTCAACTATAAGTTAAAACAGTTCTATTTCAAATTAAAACAGGTCAACTTCAAATTGAAAAAGTTCAATTTCAAATTAAAATATCGTATTTTTCTTCTGTTAAATTCTCAATTCTGTTAAGTTTATTCACAAATAGGAAATTTCTACATATATTAAATAATGGCCAAAGCAGTTTTATTTCATCATATATTTATTTACTCGTTCAATTCATAATAAGTTCATGTATAATGGATACAGTAGAACATTCATATTATTCTAAAGATTTATCAGATGGTTGAATTAATTTTTACTTGAGTTCATCACTCATAATTTATGATATTTAATAAAATAAGAATGAAAATTTTAATTAGTACTCCAGATGCTTTTATTTGAAATTGATTTATTTTAATTTGAACTGCACTTTATTTAATTTGAAGTTGATCTTTTTTAATTTGAACTTGACTAATTTTAATTTGAAGTTGACTAATTTTAATTCGAAATTCACTCCCTTTAATTTGAACTCGACTTATTTTAATTTGAGGATAAAATGGTGTAGATATTATATACAGGGTGACACACAAAAGAGTGCACCCAACTCTCAATTAATATAAAAATTGTATTTAAAAATAGTTTTAAATTAGAGTTCAAGTAAAATTAAAATAAGATGTTTTTCATGTATCCATTATACCACCGGTATTCTTAATATTCATTTATAAATACAATATTTATATTAATTCAAAATTGGGTAGGTACACTTTCTGTGGTCACCCTGTATATGACTTCATTATCCGCACTCATGTGTTTGCTTTGTGTGTATAACTATGCACGTTAATATAGGTACGTGCCTATGTGAATTATCTCTGGCCGATTAGCTATTCGTATTCTGTATATCTTTTCTTTATGTAAATTTCTTATTAGCTATCAG
>CANNZV010005018.1:18904-50957 GCA_947561585.1 Caprella mutica | reverse complement strand
TCTCTATTCATTAGAACTAAGGTTACTGATTATAAAACTGCAAACCATTTCAATTTTGGTTCTATATTGTTTTATTAAAATATGTCATTTAAGATTTTTTCCGTGCTTTCTTTCCTCCTCTTAATTTAAAGCAAAGAAAAAGGATCCATTGAATCTTGAAAAATTCAAAACTGTAATAAAGCTTTCAGACATTTTATAAATGGCTACCTATACCGCTATCTAAATACCATTAACCCTAAAAAACAGTAGGTTTTTTACCATTAAATTTACGATAATACTTGTTAAGTTGGAATTCAGCCTTGTTCTTCTATTGAATCTTAGAAAGAGTGGAAGTGGAATGTAAATATTTCTTATATAATTAATTATCAACAGAATAGTTGATAGATTTCTTATCTGTTTACTGTTATATAACCTTAGCTCTATACAAATTTAAAGCAATTCCATATTTTTTTAAATTTAGATTGGAGAGGAGCTTTAATAATTAAAATATGAGGATATTGCAACTATTGTTAAGTTATGAAGAGAATTCTTTTAACCCACAAAGAGATCCCACTGACCATTAAGACGTCTAAGTTTTATTACTTTATTGTGTACAAATAACATCTGATGATAAAATGAAAAGCGATTCACCCGAAGATTATTATTTCCTGTTTTTCGTTATAGACCATGGGAACATACGGTAGAATAACTATTGTTCCTGAAAATATCCATCACATTTTATGACCAGATTTAAATAATAAAATAAAATGTGAAACTATACCTATTGCTGTGTTCATGATTCTTTTGTTTAGAATTCAACTTATCGTAGTTCCTAAACTTGTAATTACAAAAATAGATTCTATTTTAATCTACAATATTTTAAAACAGGTTGAAAACCCGAGGTGCCCCTAGCAAAGTTTACATGGTTGAGTTTATGTAGTACATAATAGTAAAGGGATAAATTTTGAAACCCACTTGTTTCGCATGTTGTTATTTTCCAGCCTTGTGGTCACGAAATTTGTTAAACATATTTACTTCTAATTGGAATTACCTCACTATATATAAAATTATAAAAAAAATCATTGAACTATACAATATTAGAACGATTGAAATGGTTTTGAATCTAGTTTAGGACATCACTTTTGAAGCTCGATTTTGAATCATTTATTTTTGTTCGCTATTACATAGTTCCATTTTACTATGCATAGACTGTTTACTTTTTGGTTTGGAAAGAAATTTGGCATTTGATAATATAGACGTCATATTCAAAGAAAAACATCACCTGGTCACATTTAAAATGAGAATTTTTTTTAATTCTCTTCTATGTTCGTCCGCCACGTAATAATACGATATGTAGATATAATTTATAATGAACATTGATATGTAATACTAAATTAGAAAAAATATCATAAACAGTAAATTAATAATAACAATTACTGATATGAGATATAGGAATAAAATAATATTTTCTACAGTAATTAACCAACCGAAAACACGCAGGTAGCTATTCCAGTTAAACCATTCCGTTCCTGTTCTAAATTCAACTTATTAAAGGTCCTCTCCAGGCTCCGGGAAAAAAATGAGTTTATAACATAATAGTATAGAACTAAGGTCTACGATCATTATTTTGCAAACTGCATACAATTCGGTTCAATATATATTTTATAATTTGTTTTTAAAGTTTTTTAATACTCTGTGAGCAACAATTGAGCGAATCACTAATCTGATGCTCAAGAAGAAGATTGTACACTCTTTGTTTTGATTACAAATTTGAATTTTATAAACAAAACATGCGCTTTCGTTCTTTATTTAAATTAATTTAGATATTAATTATTTCCTAAAGTATATGAACGTTTCTATTATAAGTTCAGTCAATTGTACACCTTTACACGAATATTAAATGGATTTATTTAAACCTAATACCTAGTTGACAATCAAAACAAATGGTGTACATTCTTTTTCTTCAGACTGATAATTTCTTAAATTAGGTACTAAGTTGGAAGTAAAATAGGTTTTGTAGAGTTTTGATTTTAAAAATCTTTAAAAGCATATAATATTAAAAATACGCTACCAAATTCGATGCAGTTTGCAGCAAAAAGATAAGGAACATCAGCCTCGTTAAATAAAGCGATAAAAATATTTGCTTGGAGAGGACCTTTAATGTTTCCATAATTGTCATTACATAATTAAAGTATAGTAAAAAAAAAGATGACACGTACCGATGTTATAATAATAAGTCGACAAATAAAATGGAGACTATAATTGTTCATAACTAAAAAAGGGATCATTTAATTCTGGTTTTTAAAGATGCTTTTACGGATGTCATGTTTTAGGCTTTCGGTGATCTGATTTTTTAGGTAATTAGGATATTCAGCCCCGTAGTAATAGATAGAACTTCAGTAATTGTAAAATGATATTGTTTTATTGCCCTGATTCTTCAAATATACACCATATATTTCATTCCTAATATAACTTTTACGGTTGCTTTACTTTTATGGTCCAAAGAAAAATTCGGACATCGAATGACTAATCTACAAATCTAATTAATAGCAAAATGAATAATATCATATAATTCAAAGGATATTTTTTATCAGTCATTCTATAATGAAATGCAAACTACGATTACTAACTAATTTCCGCATTTCAAGATCTGTAGTAAACAATGGATGTTTTTATTTTTCACACAAAGTTATTTACTTATTGACTAATTCCTCTTAGTTTCGAGGATTTAATTGTTGTGATGCTGATTAATTTGTGCAATGTGCCTAACTATCTAGTATCATGAATACATCTTAGCTAATTTAAATTTATCAGGAAGAATTTCATGATTTAGAGACGGGTGAACCGTGAGGAAATATTAGGAAATGAAATTTTAAATAGATTAGTCATTCATGCACACATGACACATTCACAGCCAGACTGCAGGAACTGGTAAATTCACTGAAGTGTTCTCCAAGAAATCCTCTATTTTGGCTTCTGTTCTCAGTACAATACGTAACATGTAAATATAGGAGAATTGGAGAAAATTAAGGATTGTTATTTGTTCGCACTGAAATGAGAAAACCAGTCTGCAGAATGTGGGACATTTTTAACATTTTCTGTGTGATGCGACAATCCTTAATTTCCTCCTAACTTTCAGAGAATGCGGAATGCCCAGTCTGCAGAATGTGTCTCTTCTCCCGCAGATATTTTAATTTGAGAGACCATGTTTTAAAGTGTGGCATGGAAGTCGCCAGTTTAATGAAAAAATGGATCCAGGTCGCCACATTTAACTTGATTTAAGATACTTTAAAGGACAAATTTGGCTTCCTAGTGAAGATTTTACACTAGGAAAGGAAACATCCTTATGCTTCATGCCCGATGCATGTGTATCTCTTGAGACTATTTTAGGAGTGATTTACTTGTTATTTAGAGGTTTTCTAACTTATTTAACCCCTCAAAAGTTGCCATTATACCCAGTCTGCAGAATATGGAACATTTTTCCAAGACTCTCTGCGGGAGTTTTTGATTGAATTTTTAGAAATTGGAGATCTCTGTGGGAAATCTTGAATTAATTCCTATGTTACCATTAATTTAGCTGCGGGAGATTCTGAATTAATTCCTATGTTACCATTAATTTAGCTGCGGGAGATTCTGAATCTGCTACTGAGAGTCAGAGAGTAACTCTCTCTCAAATTAAAATCTCTGCGGGAGGAGAGACGCATTCTGCAGACTGGCATTATACTGGCGACTTTGTCCATACTCTAAAACATGGTTGAGAGACAGTTACTCTCCGACTCTCGGAGGCAGATTGCCAGATTCAGAATCTCTCGCAGCTAAATTAATGGTAACATAGGAATTAATTCAAAATCTCCCGCAGCTAAATTAATGGTAACATAGGAATTAATTCAAGATCTCCCGCAGAGATCTCCAATTTCTAAAATTCAATCAAAAACTGCCACAGAGAGTCTTGGAAAAATGTTCCATATTCTGCAGACTGGGAGAATCATGAAAATGTTCATTGAGTCGCCAATTTATCTTTTTTTTCAAAAATAAGTCAACAAATATTAGTAATGCAGTCGTCCATGTTTCAAAGTGTGGCAGGAAAGTCGCCAGTTTGGTGAGAAAATGGATCAAGGTCGCCACATTTAGGATACTTTGAAGAAGAAATAGGACTTCCTAGTGAAGATTTTACACTTGGTGACTTGGTAACATCCTTATGCCAGTCTGCCAGTTTGTATTTGGTGCACTCCAGTCTGTATTTGGTGCACAAAATTCCACTGACTTTTTGAAAAAGCTGAAAAAATCAACCATAAATTTCCAGTAATTTGGCTGATCCACCAACATTTTTCCACCGAAAATTAATGGTAACATAGGAATAAATAGCTTAAAATCCACCGACTTTGCTAGAATATTATTTTTAAAGGGAAAAAATTCCACGGACATGTTGGTGGAATTTACCATGAAATACAGATTGGGGTGCACTAAACTCCTGACTTTTTCAAAAATCTGAGAAATAGCTGCCAACATTTTTCATAAATTTGTCTAGTCCTCCAACATTTTTCCAGTTTCCCCTCCCAAAATTAATGGTAATATAGGAATTAATAGCTAAATATCCTCTGACATTGCAGGAATTTTTTTATTAGAGAAATTAAATATCTCCTGATATATCATTGGAATTTACCACCAAATACAATCTGGCCAGTCTGGAAAAATAGGTGCTTTCTGATGAACTAATTACTCTGTTGGAGTTTTACAGACTTCAAAAATTAATGGTAAATTGCTAAAAATTGTATAATCCGCAGCATTTAGCATATAGAGTTCATCTGTTACTGTCACTGTTAGCCTAAGCAGTTTTCCAGACTGGTCCTTATGCAGTATGTCTGATGCCTGTGTATCACTTGAAACTATCTATGAGTGATTTACTTGTTATTTACCGGTTTCTAAATTTATTTCACCCCTCAAAAGTCGCCAGTATACTGGCGACCTTGTCCGTACTTTGAAACATGGGCAGTCGCCAGTCGTCATAATTTAATTCCAATTTTGAAAGTCGACAGTCGTCAATATACCCATGTTTTAAAGTATGGATATAGTCGCCAGTATATTGGCGACTTTTGAGAGGTTAAATAAGTTGGAAAACAAGTAAATCACTTCTAATTATTAATATAGTCTCAAGAGACACACATGCATCAGTCATGAAGCATAAGGATGTTTCCAATTGTAAAATCTTCACTAGAAAGCCAAATTTCTCCTTTAAAGTATCTTAAATGTGGCGTAGCACATAAAATAAGAGACTTATTGATATGAAGTTTTTTCTGTTGGATAAAGCTTACATAGACGATCATTTTGAAAAAAAAATGTTGTTCTACCTTCTATAGAAAAAAAGTTATAAATAAAAAACCGTGCGCATCATTAAATTGTATAACATGGGGCATGAGTGCGCACCACGTGAGGCATGAGCGTGCACCCGCGCGCTCATGCCCCATGTCACTAGTGCGCACCCTGTGATCATGCCCAATTTAGTTTTGCACACCTAGAAATATATCTTTTATAGTCATTTTAACGTATGCAATCAAATTAATTTTTTTTTTGTTTCAGGTAAGCGGTCTTGTAGATGATTGAAGCTCAAATCGAAACACATGAGGGCTCTTTCCCAGAGGAGGAAGACTGTTATGAGGTTTGGTTATTCTTCAGTGTAGTCGGTGTTCACTCAAGGGCCTCTCTCTCTTATGTTTAGAGAATCGATGCGCTCCTTTAATAGATTGTAGAAGCCATATATTATATCAGGATCAGATGCTGCCACTTTCCTAGTTTTCTCCAATGCGGATGGCAGTTTGTTTGAGAAATTCCATTGCCGCATAAAAGAAGTGACCCAGTCTGTACCTCGGCGATTGTCCTGAAAATGGTAAATCAATTTTTAGTAGGGTAAGTTTCGAATTATTACTTGATCATGGATACCAAATATATATAACATTCTTTCGAATTTTAATTTAGCTAAAGATTATAGAATGCTGAACAAAAGAATGCTGAACAAATTTAAAAAATACTCACTTTGAAGTTACAATACTTCTGTAAATGTCTTCCCAAGTCAGTATCCTTCATTGAATTTGTCTTGACAAAACTCTGGACGATATCTTGGATATCATTTCTACTTAATCCAAATCCGCATTTGGCTCTAAGCCTTATTACCGATGCAAGTGATGCTTCCTCTCTATGAGGCAACGTACTTTGCATCCCAGAAGTGGAAGGCATAAAGTTAGTGGTATTATCAATCGTGTTTTTATTTCTTTTGATGATGGTGCGTAATGTAGACTAGTTAACACCTATGTGTTTCGCTGTCGCCCTAACTGAATGAGAAGTTTTTAGCATATTTAAAGCTGTTTCTAATTGTTCTTTCGAAACTGGGAGTCTCGGACGCTTTGGGTTCATTTTTTTTGTAGTTACGCATTATAGCTATAAATAGTTAAATATACTTAATAAATCTGGAAAATAATTGTTACCACATGCATTTACAATGTTTATAATTAATTGCCTATGTGTTACTGTTACATTAAAACAGTAGTAATTGACTTTAAAACACTTTAAATAAAAATAAAATGCGTGTGCGCTCATGCCCCATACTGAAACATTTGATTGGGGTATCAACGCGCACTGATGTGCAGAGGAAATGGCTATACATATGTTAATAAAATTTTCACACAATCATTTATATAACAAATCAATAACCTATGAAAAGTTTCATCATTCTACCTTTAATAGTTGTTAAATTATCACAGAGTTTTCGGGAGTCAAAACCAACTCATCGCAAGGTTTTTTTTTGCTTGTCAGGAGAAGCTCACACAAACGTCTATACTCGACCACAGTCAACACTCTACTGCAGTTTCCGGGTCAAATTAGGGTAAACAAAGGTGGCTGATCACAATGGCGCTGTCAGATTTTGAATATCTCTGACGGTTAGTGATATATTGATGGGTGCGCGTTGATGCCCCGTGCGCGATGGCCGCGCGTTCATGCCCCGGTCGACGCTATATCATTAATCTTCTTTCAAATTACCTATCTAATAGAATGTACAGTGGTGCGTCGTAATCTGGTGTGCCGTACTGTGGTGCGCCGCTCAGCTTTTAGATACATATCAGAAATCCTCTATTTTTGCTTTTGTTCTCAGTAAAGTACATGTAAATATAGGAAGAAACCAGTCTGCAGAAACACTGAAACAGGTAAAATGTTTTATAGAGATTTCTTGATTCTGTTTGTAGCAAAATTAATGTAAATATAACTTATATAAGGATTAATTCAGAAGTGCTCGTAGCAAAATTAATGTAAATGTAGGAATTATTTCAAAATTGTTCGGAGAGAATATCCCAAATATCTCCCATATTTTGCAGACTGGGGAAGAAATTAAGGATTGTTCGCACAGAAATTGATAAAATGTCCCATATTCTGCAAACTGGGTAAATTTCACAGACATGTCAGTGGAATTTTTCTCAATTGAAAATAATATTTTGGCAAAGTTGGTGGATTTTTATCTATTTATTCCTATGTGACCATTAATTTTCAGTGGAAAAATGGGCAATATCTTGGTGAATCAGCCAAATTACTGGAAATTTATGGTGGATTTGTTCAGCTTTTTCCAAAAGTCAGTGCAATTTTGTTCACCGAATACAGACTGGATTCTGCAGACTGATGATGATTGAGATAGTCTCTTCTGTTAGACTGTTAGTCTGTTTATACTTTATAGTAAAATTTATTATATATGTTATATCTAATTTAGGTATAACATAAATAATAAATAATTCCAAGTCTGAAAAGTGTGGCAAATCTGTCTCCAAGATTTTATTTTGAGGTCTGAGGACAATTTGTCTCCAAAGATTTTCAAATCTCTCTCCAAAATGACCAGAATTCTGCAAAATGTCCGAATTTATGTCTCCAATAAAGAATAAATTATTAATACATCATTATACATGCAAACATAGGAATTGATTAGGAAATTGTCTCCAAGATCTTGCAAAGATAGATTTTCTCTTAAAATATGTCTCCGAAGATAAAAGATCTTCTGCGACATGGATCATTGGACGTCAGTTTGCAAAAGATGCATTAATTTGTAAAGTTTTTCCATCGACTATTCCAGTCTGCAAAGCATGCACAATCAGTCTCCAGATATTTAATTTTTTTGTTCTTTTGCGGTTATTTGTCTCTAAAGATTTTCATATTTCTCTCCAAAATGGCCTAAATCTCAAAATACCGAATACTCTCCAATAATTACATTTAAACATAGGAATTAATTGGAAAATTGTGAATCTGAAGAAAATAAGGAAAAGCTTAGCTTATGAGCTTTTCTACTTTACTTAATTGTTACTAACAATATTTATAATCTATTGATGTCTTCATCTTTATAATATATATTTGATATATTTTCATTTATTATGAACTTCCTAAATATAACTAAAAACTGTACAGTTTACACATATTTTTCAGAATTTCTGTTCAACAATTCAGATTCCAATTAATAGCTGTAAGATTAGGCTATAGCTATATTGTATTTCCCAAGTGTAGTTTATCCTTTGTTTTTACTATTAGCTACTATGTAAATTCCTAGAAGTTCTGGGACACAGTTATCAGTTATGAAGTAGAATTAGGATCAAGCAGGTAAATTGCGGCCCATTAACTAACTGCGGCCTCTAACAACAGAAACATAATAGCTTCAAAACACACGTTAAAAACATAAAGTAATAAATTATAGCGTGCACTGTGCTTATTATGATAGCTATACAACATTTTAATGTAATTTCGGTTCAGAATGTTTTAGAGACTGTCTTGAGAGGGCCGCAATTAAAAATTAAAGGGCCGCATTTTACCTGCGTGACCCTACCTATGGCAATGAGCAGAGATTGAATTTTAATTAGGTAGGACATTAGATAGTTATATGAGAACAGACAGAGAACTTAACCCTGATTGCTCAAAAAAAGAGTTTTAACCTCGCTATGATTTTTTTTCAGTTATTAGTAAAATTAACCATTTACTATATAAATAAATTGTGATTTGATAACAACTGTAATCATGATTTTTGTTGTGATATGATTGATTGTTATCATGGCAAATCCGATTAGATCCATTTCAAGGGTATGTGCAATTTTAAGAATTATTTACTGGAATGTTATACATTTTATTAAGAATTCACTAATTAGCTATTCAAATTTAGGTTATGCAGATTAATATTCAATTATTTTTCAAATGTGAAACATATGTATTTTTTTCATTGTTTTGTATAATGCAGAGTTCTTTTTTCCCCCAACAGATTCGGCCTATTCTGTCAGTAGAACAGTCTACCATTGGTCCTGACAAGAATGATCTAGAGAATCAACTGGATGGCTCAGATGTTCTTAAAATTGCCCCCACCACATCCCAAATCATATTGGGACAAGACTTCTTTGACTTTGACTCAGTCTTTGGTTCTGATGTTTCACAGAAGGAACTTTACAGAGCCTGTGTTGAAGATCTGGTCACCAGTTTCATACAAGGTAGGGATCTGATTTATCTTTAAAACTAGTATGCAAAGATCTATTGACTATTCCCAGGTAAGTGAAAATGATCACTTCCTGCTATTTCAACTTTCCATAATTCAATTTATTATTCTCTCTAAATTACAAAATCCTTGTCCATTAATTGGCTAGGATTTCTATATTATTCAATATAGCTACCAATTTAGGCATTTTATTAACTAGGTTTGATTTGAGATTTAATAAGTTTATGATTGCAATAAATTAGGTTATTGCTTTGTGTTGATTTAATTACAGAGGATCTAGAAAAGATTGAAAACATCACTCAATTAGCTATCTAGATTTGGTCATCTTTTATCAATTGGCAACCAGAATTGTTGGCATTTTCTTTTATTTTCTCCATATCTGTCTGTAAAGTTGTAATCGTCTACTGAATTTATTAAACTAGCTATTATCTGTTTTTCTACAGGGTACAATGTGAGTGTTGTTGGCTATGGAGGTTGTGGCTCAGGCAAGTCTTACACCATCACTGGACCAGGCTTCTTGTGGGCCATGAATGAAGAGGAGTTTGGTCTACTGCCCCGTGCTGTGCGACACCTCTACCAACACATAAATGTTAGTCTGACTTCTAGGCAGTTTTGTCCTCTGAATCAGGATTTATTTGATAGTTTAAATTATCTTGTAGCTAACTCTATTGCTGAAATAATCCTTTTTTAAAACTACTGTAAGTGCAGTGATCTGACATTTACCCAACATGAAAAGTGAGTGCTAACATATTGGATCAGAAATTTCTTAAGGGCCGTACACACACAGGGTTTTTTTAAGTCTTTCCAACAGTCTTTTTGCTAAGCTCTTCCTGCTTTTTCAACAATATTTTTGAATAATTTAAGAAAAAACAATATAATTATTGTTTTCTTAAATTATTCAAAGTAGGAGGAGCTTACAAAAAGTCTGGTGGAAAGACTTAAAAAAATCTACGTGTGTACGGCTCTTAAAGGTCTGCTTGTTTCACTCCCACTTTCCGAGTACTATGAGTGTCAGAGAACATTACCCAAACTAATGGTTATTATATTAGTTGTCTAAGTCCATAGATTTTCAGATTTACTAAGTTGATATTTTTCAAATAAATTTCTTGCAGGAAAGTTCAGCAGCTCAGCCTGGCTATGAGAGTCATGTGTCTGTGTGTTACCTCTTGCTGTGCTCTGGCTCAGTCTTTGACTTGCTGTCCTCTCAAGCCACCTTGACTCCTCTCCCCATCCTCACAGACCAGAAGGTGAGGATATACTTTGAAGATTGGTTGGTACTTTAAGCTAAGAATTATCAGCCAGTTTCACATCTTCGCTCATATAAGAAAAACAATGTAATTAGGGATGGGACAAAGTTTCGGTATCGGCAATTTTTCTGGTATTGGTTTTCGGTATCGGCAAAAAAGTGCCAATAGCTACCACTAGAATTTAAAAATAATTATTATTTCATTTATCTATTAGCTACGATGAAAAATTATGATTTAATTTAATGTAGCTAACATGTTTTCATATAGATTGGTAAGCTTAATTTTCATAATTTCAAATTTCTAATGACATTTAAATAATCAGAGTAGCTATCGGAATCAGCATGGTATCTGTAAAAATCTAGGTATCAATTTACTATCAGTATTGGTAAAAAATTTGGGTATCGTCCAATCCTTAGATACAGGGTGGGGCGTAAGTTTGGAAGCAATTTTTCAAACATTAATATAATTCTTAAAAATAAGTTCCTAAGTAGGTGATAGGGTTTGAACTATAGTAGAGACACTACATTATGACGTGGCAGTGTTATTTTTTACAAAAATTTAGTCAATTCAAAAATGTCAGACAAAAGAGAAGCCATTATTGCTCTACACCGTGCCGGGAAGTCAGATTCCGTCATTTCAAAGACTCTCAATAGCGAGATCGACTGTTTGGAAGTGTGTGAAGCGTTTTTATGAGAGAGGAGACTTGAGTGATCGTCCAAGAAGTGGTAGACCACGCTCACAACGCACCAAACAACTGATAAAATGTGCCCGAGAGAAGATCAGGAGGAACCCGAAAAGGTCAATACGATTGTTAGCCAAAACAGCTAATGTGAGTCCCAGAACAATGAGAAGAGTTGTCAAAGAAGACCTAAAGATGTCCTCTTTCACCCTCCAAAAGAGACAGACTCTGTCAGAAGCTGTAAAGAAAAAGAGATTGGAGAGAAGCAAAGCACTTCTGAGAGAATTGAAGTCTGGCACGGCTGGTGAAATTGTTTGGTCTGACGAAAAAATTTTCACACTGGAAATGGCTCACAACCGGAGGAATGACAGAATAATTGGTAAAAGTGCAAAAGACATCCCATACAACCAAAAAACTGTCCACAGAACCATGAAACCTGCTTCAGTAATGGTCTGGGCCGCCGTTTCAGAAACTTGGAGATCTCTTTTAATTTTTGTGGAACAAGGCGCCAAAATCAATGCTAAATGTTATATTGAGAATATTTTGGCGCCAATGTTGGAGTCAGCTAAGGATCAATTCGGTAATGACACTCTATGGACATTTCAGCAAGACGGGCGCGACTTCACATACTGCAAATGTCACTCAAAACTGGTGCCATGACCATCTTCCACGGTTTTGGTCCAAAGAAATGTGGCCTCCCTGCTCCCCAGATGTTAATCCTATGGACTTTTCGGTATGGTCCATTCTTGAATCAAAGGCCTGTGGTAAATTCCATTGCAGTGTGGATGATTTAAAGCGTTCGCTCCAGAGATCTCGGAAGGAAATTTCGCAAGAACAGTTGCGTGCCGCAGTTTGTGGAGTTCGGAGGAGATTTGAGGCTGTTATTAAAAACAAGGGGGGACATTTTGAATAAATTTATGATTTTTGAATTCTTAAAACCCTTCTGTAATAACACATAACTGTAAATTATTAAATATATTTTTCGTTGGATTATAATATGCACTTTCATTTGCTTCCAAACTTACGCTCCACCCTGTATAACAATAATTATTTAAATTTATTTGGTGTGGGTATCATGGATACCCAATAATAAATAATAATAATAATTATTATTTAGTTTATTTTTTATGACTAACGATGTGAAATCAACCGACAATTCTTAACTTACTCTATAAATATTTATTAGCTGTGAAGGCATGTGGTAATGTGATGAGTAAATTTAGTAATTTCCTATTCCTTGTTTAACTGGTTAAGGTAAAAGGAATGGCACTTGTAGTCTTGTAACTCTTATTTGATAGTCATTGAATGGGTTGTCACTTTCTTGTCAGACTGCTTCTTTGAAGTTCCTTGTAGCTAGATATAATTATAATATTCTGAAACTAAACCTGTGCTAGCTAGTTGAAGTAAGTATCTTTTTATGGCTTGTTGTAAGTGATAATTTTCTAATAGCCATTAGCTATATATAGCCATGAAAATTTTAGTAGTGAGTGGTTTAAATTTTATTCATAATATCAGTCTAAAGCAGTGTTTCCCCACCTTTTTTAAAGCGACACAAATCTTTTTTAGAAAATGCCGATTGAAGGAGAATTTTTAACAACCAAACGCATAATATTTTTAATAACCGAAGATATAATATCTTCGGTTCTACCATATTATTGAATTTTTATTTATTATCCCAACCCCCAGGGTTGGGAAACGCTGGTATAGAGTATGACACTTATACCCCAAACCAATTCAGTGAATAGTCAGTGTATTAACAACAACAATAATATTCCTTTGATTTCCCAGGGAGGTGTTATGGCTTCAGGTCTGAGCAGCATCGACTGCTATAACATCAATGAAGTTTTCAACTGCCTGGAGGCTGGCTTGGTAGCCAAGCAGAACCACGCTGCTAATACACGCAACAGCAGACACATGATGTCTGGCAGACATGGAAGTCCGCCTGACACGCATGCTAGCTTCACTCTCACTCTGCAGCAACATCTTCTAGATAAAGGTGAATGCTTACATACATACGGTAGCTAAATTACAAATTATTGGTCAGTTTCACATCTTCGGTCATATAAGAAAAAACAATATTATAATTGTTATTTTAATTTTAATTGGTATCCATGATACCTGCAGGTATCATGGATACCAATAAAAATAAAATAACAATTGTAATATCGTTTTTCTTATAGCTATGACCGAAAATGTGAAACTGACTGATAATTCGTAATTAACACTATATAGCTGAGTGTTGGTGTGAAATTGTGCCTAATTAATATTTTGTGAATCAACATAATTATATGAATTAACTATTTTTCAATTATTGCTTCAATAATTAATAATGATGAAATTTTAATTCTTTCATTGAAAATAGATTTATTCATGAAATAATAATGGAAGTTGAAATGTTGATTGATAATTCATTGTATCTATAAAATTATAGAACTGCACCTCATATTGCTATTCTTTTTTGCCTATTTTAATTTCTAATTGATATTTTTCTCTCAAGATGGCAAGTCTCAATTTCTGTGCTCCCGACTCAACTTTGTTGACATGGCCGGCATTGACTACCAAATGCAGATGGTGCAGACTTTAACATCCAGCCTGCAGTCAGCCTCTTCACCCACCAAATCATCCAAATGCAACGTTGAAGCGGATTTGGTTCCGGCCATTGAGAATGTCAAGGACATTGAATTCAACAACGAGACCAGAGTTGTTGAGCAAGACTGTGAGGTTGTTATGTCGCCCGATCACCAGTGTCTGGCGAATGTCATACGGTGTCTGGTGGAGGAGGACTTCCAAGGGGTGGTTCCCTATGCTCATTCAATGCTCACTCAACTGCTCAAGGAAAGTTTTGGGGGTAATTGTCTCACGCTACTGGTTTGCTGTGCCACTCCCAGTGTCAAGTACTTACCTACTACCTTGCAGACTATGAAGTATGGTGCTCTCGCTAGGTAAATACACTCTAAATATTGACTTACCCTCATTCAAAATGATTCATGTTATTGTGACCTTTGTGTCAAAGTAGGTAGGGTAAGTTACGAATTATCGGTCTCTTCTGCATTTTCCGTCATATGAGAAAAACGATATAATTATCATTATTTAATATAGCTAGCTACTCCAGGTATCATCCGAGCTATAGGACAGTTATGTATTTTTATTTAGCTATATAGCTAGGTAATGAAAAATATTATATATAATTATTATTAGCTAACTTTTATTTTATTATAGGTAGATATCTACCAATTAAAATAACAGGTAGCTATAAGTTTTTTTGTTTGAAAAGTCAATATTTTTCCTTTAAAAACATTAGCTAGGTAGCAAGCTAAGTAAAAATGTTAAATTATAATTTTCTCCTATAGTATCGAAAATGTGGAACTGTCCGATAACTGGGTGCTTACCCCAGTAGCTTTATCTTTATTATTGTTAATTTGTTATTATATAATATTTGTAACCACCTTTATTATTTTCAGGTACATCAGCAACAGAGCCATCATCAATGAGGTCATACCACCCCCCACAATGTCCATCAACCTAGACAGTACACTGAGTAACAGCATACAGGTGAGTGGGGCTTCATTGGTACCTTCCCAGAAAGCGGAAGGTTATATTTTAGACTGCATTTATTTATTTATCATCTTGTTATTCGCATAACTCGAAAAGTGTTCAACGAAAATGCCTGAAATTTGGTGGGACGATAGATCAATTTCCAAAAACCTGCTTGTAGAATTTTTAGAGCGATCTCGTCAAATCTCAAGGTCATATATATCTCAAAAAGTATTCAATCAATTTGCATGAAACTTGGTGGGAGATTAGTCATCATCCATTTACCAGTATATTAGATTTTGAAAGCGAGGTCGAGGTCATTTATAACTCAAATATTATTTGATGGTCAAAGTATAAGTGGCGGCGAAAGTATGTGTTCTACTGAGTGTACGCAATCTACTTATTATATATTTTTCAGCTCTGCCAGCTACCAATGGAAGATATTATCATTCTTATTGCAACAATTTATTTTCCATTTAATATGTTGATTAGGGTAGTTTGATGCGGTGTAGCTATTACTCCAGTTAATCAGAATGAAAGTGAGAGATGTCCCAAACTTATTTGCTTGTCATTACTCTGAGGCGAAATAAGAGAGAGGTATTCTCTAATTAACAACCTCATTGAAACCACCCAATCTTTTGCAGACAATTAACATAGAGACAAACTCATCGGTGACTGAAGAATCAGCTGCCATCATCCAAACCAAAGACACTGCCAAGAATTGTGATACTGATGGGGGAAATCATCTTCCACCATCTTCTAATGGAGGAGGAAGTTCACTTCCACCATCTTCTACTGGAGGAAGAAGTTCTCTACCTCCATCTTCTGCAGGTGGAGGAAGTTCACTTCCACCATCTTCTACCGATGGCAGCAATCACGAAGTTCCTGTCTTTACTCCAGAACAAGAAGAAATATCGAGGTGAATAGTTTATCATGCCTTTATAAAAGGTATCACATTTGAAGTCTATATTTGAAACATTTAGAAAACTGTTTATAATCTCAATTGACTATTTTATAATCTCTATCGCTTTCTGTTTCAGTCTAAAACTGTTGTATAAATTAATTTCTCATACATGATTTTTAAAGTTCTTTCAATTTCATTTCATTAAACCTAATCGGACTGACTGTGGGATTTGAGCTTGACAAGAAATTTTTTTTCAGTTTAGCCTGAATACATTCAATGTAATTACTTTGTTCCTATCAATCGTGTATATATACAATTTTGCACAGTACATTTATATGATGATTGCTATGAACTGACCAAAAATTATACTATTCAATTCAGCTGGTTTCCTAAATATCACTCGTGTAGCCAATTCTCGAAACTCAATCCTTTATAGAGACCTAAATTTCGTCAGCAGTCCGATTAGGGTTAATAAAGTCTACTACTGTATTACTTATCATGTTCCTCATTACTAGGGTTGTGACAATATGCTTTTAAAATCATAGATCTTGGAAATATCATAGACGAAACGAAATGAAATTGTATCGAATACTGTGTACCGCTGGTGTAGAACGATTAAATAGTCTTTCATTCAATTCATCTATAATATTTTCAGGATCTATGATTTTAAACGCATATCGTCACAAGCTTACTTATCACCTTCTCCCTTTTCCCAGACTCCGGTACATGGTGTACCAAATGCAGCACCAGATAGACTCTGGTGACTCCCTCCTTCGTCTCTCCCTCCCCTACCTCCCCCCCATGCTGCAGGCACAGTCGGCACAGTGGATGTGCCGCAGATTGGAGGTGTGTGCCGCTGCCAATGCACTACTCACGGTGCAGAACAACAATCAGAGGGATGACAGAGCTCTGCATGTTATAGGTTAGTGATTTGGGGTCATCCAGGTCAGGTCGTCTGTATGCGGAAAATTGCCAGTCACTCCATTTTTTTTTCTTTCTTTTTAGCTTATTGAAACATTATTTAGGTATAAAAACGCATTCTAACAACATTCTCAAATAAATAAAATGGTGTTTACCCTACATTAAGAAGTTGAGGGGACATTATTCGCTAAGTTAGCAAGTAGCTATGTAGTTTGTTGTATCCGCTAGTTTTTTGTTCTGCACACCTCATGATTGTTTAAAGACCTGACAGGGGGGTTTGAGGAGCGGCACCATGAATACCTATAAAAATAACCTGTTAAAATGTTTAATTTTTATTTTTTCTTATAACTATGATTGAAAATGTGTGAACTGTCCGTTAATTCGTAACCGAACCTTTTTTCAGAGGAGGTGAGTGAGCCGGGTGACGGTAATGTTCAAAGCGTCTCAACAGCTGCCACTGAGGAAAGGTGTGACTCCTCCCTCAGCAGTCTGGGGGAGGAGTTTGAGGAGCAGCTTGCAGTCATCTCCTCTCAGTTTGCTGAGATAAACTGTGAACTGGTGCGCAATGCTGAGATGAAGTGAGTAGCTACTATCATCTACAGGTCTAAATTTCTTTCAGAATGGAGATCAATTAAGTTACTTACAACTGATAATAATAATGACATTTATTGAATAAGAAGTATACATAACTCAGAGCCACTTCATATCTCTGGTAGCTACACTAGATAGTTTTCTATGATTAAAATCATAGAAACTGTGGTCAGGAATAACTATGACGAAATTCTTGAAGCATATCATTCTCTATAATTTGAACATAGAAAATAGCTACTTCATAACTCAGGTGCATTTCATAACTCAGGTCCTTCATCACTCGAGTGCTTCATAATTCAGGAGTTTTACTGTAATAGTGATTCCTTTTCTTCAATTCCCAGACTAGACACCTACACAGACTCCTTGGGTTCGGACAGTGAAGTGACTGATGTGAATGAAGCTACTGAAGACGCTGAAGTCAACAACAAACTGGTTGAGAATGGAAGTGAAGAGAGTGACTATGATAGTGATGACTCGAACATGAGTGAGGAAGAGAGGCAAGATAGTGACCAGGAGATGCAGAGCTGTGACAGGTCACGTAAAGGTACTTACCTACATTTTAGCCTATGAAAGAACTTTAAAAATTCGTAATCATCAATTCGTATAGGTTAAAAGTTCGTAATAATGAATAAATTAATTTTTGTTCGAGTTCCTACTAATGTTGGTAGCTTAATATGATTACAATCTTAAAGAAAAGTTGCTAAATTTAGTTTTGATTAGCTTCTAGATATCAATTTAGTGGCTTCATTTATTTTCTCTATCTGCTAGCTATCTGTTGATAAATAAATTTCATTTATTTATCTTCTATCTATCATATATCATTTTCTCTAAGTAAATATCAATGTGCAATGCAACAGTCACTAATCTCTAATTAAAATTCTCACCAATTTTAGATTCTACCTCGTGCCGACTGACGGCGAGAAGAAACAGTACCGTGGCCATGACTCACTTACCGCCTGTTCAGCCCGAAGTCAGTTCAGTGGCAGTGCACGTACATCAAGCTAACAGGAGAAAATTAAAAGAACTGAAAGAGACAATTAGAGAGAAGGAGTCGCACTTAAAGACTCTCCAAAACAGCACCAAAGAAAAACAAGAATTCCTACGATTGTACAAGTCCAAACTGGATCAGTTGGAACATATGATAACCAAAGAAGAGACAAAGATAATGGAGAGTAAAGCGTTAGTCAAGAGCAGTAAAGGAAAGAGAGAAATCACTCTAAGAATAAGAGAGTTTGAGAATAATCTTCAGCAGTATTTGGAACGAAGGAAATACATCCTAAGTTTGATTGGAATCCTTAAGGAGACTCAGACATCTTCTGTTGAGATAGAAAACCTGTCGTCCCGACTGATGGATATGCGTACTGAACTGCAGGAAGTTGAAGCTCTTGTTAGGTACGACGATCAGAGAAAACAGGAGTTGATAGAGTTCAGGAACAACAGACCGAGAAAAACCAGCTGTAGCATGGACTCTATCGCAGACTGTGAAGACATAGAGATAGACTTTGACCTCATACTCTACCCCGACAAAGGCAAGAACACAGCGGAGACTCAGAGAACTGAGAAAGTGTCTTTTGGAGGAGAGGAGCACATTATTTATAAGGAGAGACGGAAAGACAAGTCCAGCACTAAAGATGCGGTGTTGAATGGCACCCATCAGCCTAACAAAAGAAGATATGTGTCCAGCTCATCTGAACAGGTTTGTTATTTACTTACCTTAAAACAAATTAAGCTTACATATGAAGAGTTTGGTTCCAAAACGCGATAAACGCCACTTTTGAAAAAAATGAGTTTCCACCTAAATCAATATTGTATTTCGTCGGTATTGTGGATTTGAATTGTTTATGTTATTATAACCTCAATATGCTATGTGAATGATTGAAACAGAAAATAGTGGTTTTCATCTTTGTACTTTCTTGGTAAAGAAAACACATTTTAACTCAAATTGATCAAAATGGATTTATAGCGTTTTGGAACCAAACTCTTCATATGTTGTTTAAAATGAGGACTTTTTCTTTCGTTTGTGAAATAGAAAATTGTATTATGAAATTAGTTAGCTATACAGTTTATCAGTTCGTTTCCAAAAAATCCAATCCTAAATATCGAATATTTCACCATAAAGCTCTTCTCAATTGTGAATGATTATTGTTTTATTTCTTGATTAATGTATAATAATGTTCTTTTACAGTACTCTTCTGATGGTGATGCTGATAGAAGTCAATCTCACTTCTTACGAATAGAGATAAACAATTTAAGAGATGCCAAGACGGCCCTTACTACCTGCAAGCAAATGCTCCACAAACACATCTCGCGAATACGAGAAAAGCAAATGTCGCGCATCAGCGAGAAGTTGCGGTGGGAAGCTGACCGGCGACTGCTAGAGTTTGACGAGGCTATTGAAGCGGTTGATTCTAGCATAGAGTACAAAAACGAGTTGATATGTGGTCGCAAACAAGAACTGGCTTTACAATCTAACCTACTACTGCAAGGCAACTTACTAGATAGGGTTTTGAATCTGAGCAAAGATGAGATACGGAGTCTACTGGTGAAGTACTTCAATCGTGTTATTGATATAAGAATAGAGTTCCGAAAGCAAGAAGTAGCGCATGGTGAGCTCGAAATACGGTACGAAAACCAGTGTCGGCATTTGCAGAAAGTAGAGTGGTCCTACCAACAAGCAAGTCTTGATATGGAGAGACAGTGCGCCATTCAACAGCGACAGTACATGACCCATTTACACGACCTGTTGAAGCACATTGAAATGCAAGAGGCCGTTAATCAGAGAAGCAATGCTGACTTTGCTAACTCTTCTCACACCAACTCGCAACTTAGGGACATGGAGATTGAACTGCGTTATTACAAGGATTTAAGCACTCAGCTCAAGAGCTTCATCAAGAGACAACAGGGCATGGTTTACAACCCCATGCCTGTCTATCAACACATTCAACAGGAGAACGTTGTTGCTGATGCTAATGATGAACAGGAAAATACTGGAGAACCTAACAGAAATGGTTAGTCTTATAGCTACTTGATGTTCGGCAATGAATTGTTTTTTAGATTTCTTAAAATAATAGCAATTCTAATTTCACATTTCTGATAAGAATCTTTATTAATTTTTATGCTTGTGGTTATTTCACGATGACAAATATGTGACATTCTATAATTATAGAAAATTAGAAAACTGTCATTTTAAATTAACATCATTCGGAGATTCTTTTCTATGATGGTACCTTAATAATAGTTTTCTTCTTTTTGTTTCAGATGGTGTGAAAGGCATGCTCTCCATTCTTGCACCAGGCAGTACACTCTGTCCTCCTCTACCATTAGGTGAAAACAACAAACTACCCTTCGTTAACAAACGTAACAACATAACAACTCGCCATGAAACCACTCACAACTCTGCTACTTTGCCCGGTGAGGGCAGTGGTGTGAACAACCCTTTCGTCCGCAAGAGCCATTTAGAACCCAGACACCACCGGCGAAGGCCTCCTTCCACCTCACTGGGGGGTGGCTTGAATAGTAGGAGACATCGAGGACTCTTGGGTGGGGGTATAAAGAGGTTTGGGGGGGTAACCAGACAACATGTTAATGCTCATGGCAGCACTGCTGACGTCATACCAATGAGTAATATGAATTCACAGCAACAAAGCAATTCGTAGCTTAGGATGAATAAGGTACAAAAGTTGTGAAATTGTAATGAGTAGCTAATAACTATTTTGCGTTTTACTCCAGAGTTGGTCTTCCGTCTTAGTATTTTTTGTCAAAAGATATCATGTTTTGTGTTTGGTCAGCATGTGTTCTGGATTATTAGATTGCCTTGTTGTTTGGATAACAGGCGTGGAGCCCCCAGGGGTTCTATCCTGGAACTGTCTGTGGTGAATGGAAGAGAATGGGGGTTGGCGTCACTTGCGCCCTGAATTGTTGTAATTTGGATTATTGGTTGTCGTTGTTAATTTTTTTAACGCTACTTGCAGTTTTAGAGGATATCGCTAGGGTTATGCTCTTCAACTACGAGGTCTTAGATTTTTGTGTTAGACTCTTCCTCTTCCATCCGTTAGTGCAGCCACCGGTACTTGTGTCCCTTTTCGTCACATTCCTTGGTAAGTGATTGCACTCACGGAGTAGCTTTTCTGCATCCATGAGCATTGTAACCGATGGTGGTATGACTTTGTTCATGAAGTCACTTTCTATTCTGACTGCTTCTTCCAGTCCCTTGCATTTAATTTCCTTTAGGCGTAAGTCTTTTTTGTAATTTGTAACATAGGCTACTATGTTTTGTGAAATTAACTCTTCTGTGATGGGTAACAAACGGACTTCTATGATTTATTTTACTAAAGTCTTTAAATGATCTGATCAGGATTTTTATTTAACTTGAATGTTTGCAGCTACAATGACTTTAAATTATGTATATATTTAAATCCTAAGGATCTTTATATATATATATTTGTTCATGTATATATTATCTAGGTAACATTTCACTTATTTTTTATAAAGTTATTTATTTATAAGAGAATGTAAGAGTTACTAATCTTAAAGCATAAATTAAGTGCCTTAATTTCATAGATGCCTATTTAATATTACCAAAGGAGGGGTGGGGGACATCAACAAACCAAGGGTTTCCACGATGGGGAAGGGGGATTACCATCAACTCTTCATTTCCCTCTTCACAGTACGGGTAGGCGAGTGTATGCACAGTGTAGCTTTTCTGCCTTCATGAGCACTAGTTATTGAATTCATGTTACCATTCGAGTTTTTCGAAGTCTTTTTATTTAATTTTCACTAAAGTTAGAGATATGGTGTTTAGTTTTAGACATTTTTCGCGTACGGCATCTTTTTACTTATATTTTAATAATATAATTTAGCTAATTATATTATTTATGTATAAATATATGTACATTATACATCGATGTAAATATAGTACGGGTACTGTTATAAAATATTAAATACTTTTAAATATACCTGGAATTTTTTTTAGCCTTTTCAAATTCACCTGAACTTTAGCTACAATTTTGTATGATTTTTTAGCTAAGTTTCTTTTTAGTTTACTAGCTAATTATTCAATTTGTATATTTACTCAGTATAAATAGTTGAAAAACAGAAATGTTGATAAAATTGAAAAAAACGTTTTTTCATCGGATTGTTCCACTAATATCTAAATTATAATGATGTCATAAACGTGGATTGATCATTTCATCGTTATCAGTATGTACATATTTGCTTGATTATAAATTCATCTTCTGTTTAATATAGAGTATATAGCAAATAATTTGGAAATAGGTAGGTGGGCACCGGTACCATTTCAGTGCTAGAAACAACACTGTACACTCCTCTATTGAAGTCTCTATAGCTAGCTGCCACCTTCTTGATGTTTGAGATTTAATACCTTCGCAAATTGCGGAAGGTAATGTTTTAGTCGGCATTTATTATTCGGATAACTCAAAAAGTATTGAACCAAATTGTCTGAAATTTGGTGAGACGATTGGTCATTATTCAGGAACCATTTTATTGGATTTCGGGAGCGAACTGGTCAAGGTTAAGGTCATTTATGACCCAAAGTTAATTATTGGATGGTCAAGGTCATTTATAAGAGGCGGCGAAGGTATGCGCTCTACGAGTGCCCGTCATCTAGTTTCAGAATGTTGTAGCTCGGCCCACAAAATTTATATTGAACATTCTGAATCAATTTATCCATTGACACATCCTTTTTGGTATGAAATCACTGAAAAAAAAAGATGAAATATTGATGTAGATAGAGCAATAATTAAATAACTAGAACTGGCACTCGTTGAGCGCATACCCTCGCTGCCGCTATTGAATACTTAGAGAGTTTAAATGACCCTGCAAGCCACGTTGTGAAAGATGGCGTTCTAGGAATCGCCTTGAAATAAAAAACACATTACAAATATTTACTCTACGACTCGTTATCAAATAATCTTATCTTGCTACCAGATGCTGCAATATTTGTAAAAAAATAAACGATTTTCATCGCTGTGTCGACTCGAAAATGGACCCAGTACGCAGCCCAAGTTGTCACATCAGAAAAATTCTCCCTTCGACAGTCAACTATAATCATTTATCATTGCAAAGTATTAAAAGGTCCAAAGGGCATTCAGGAGATATTCTAATCTTAAGAATCACTTAAAGTGAATCAATATTCTGGTTTTCAGAAAATTTTTAAGTGATTTTAAGAAGAAAATGCCCTCCGACCGCAAGTTCCTGGAGGCAGATCTCGTGAGCCATTACAGTAGAATACAGGGTGGCGCAAAAAAAAAAGGAAACCCATATTCAAATTAGTTTATTTTACAAACTATCAAAGCTAGAAATTTCCTTAAAGGTCCTCTCCAGGCTCCGGGAAAAAAATGATTTTATTACATAATATTATAGAACTAAGGTCTACGATCATTACTCTGCAAACCGCATACAATTCGGTCCAGTATTTATTTTATTATATGCTTTTAAAATTTTTAGTACTCTGTGAGCAACAATCGAGCGAATCTCCAACCTGACGCTGACAAAGAAGATTGTACACTCTTTGTTTTGATTTCAAATTTAGATTTTTAAACAAACAATGGGTTTTTACCCTTCTTTTAAGATATTAATTGTTTCTAAAAGTAAATAAACTTTTCTGTAATAAGTTTATCCAAATGTAAACCTTTAAACGAATAAAAAATAGATTTATTAAACTAAATACCTAGTTGACAATCAAAACAAATGGTGTACATTCTTTTTCTTCAGACTGAAAATTAGAAAGTCGGAAGTAAAGTAAGTTTTGTAGAGTTTGGATTTTAAAAAACTTTAAAAGCATATAAAATCAAAAATCTGCTATCAAATGTTATAGGGTTTGCAGTAAAATGATAAGAAACATTAGCCTCGTTGATTTAAGCAATAAAAAAATTTGCTTGGAGAGGACCTTTAAAGCACAGTTTTATTCGTTTACTCTTTCTACATCTATCTTGATAATCTGTTAAGAGTTACGATACAAATTGAACATTCTGCAGCGAATTAAACAAAAGGTACCTAAAAATGGCTTGCGCGAGCACGAAATACGCAAAAAAAATTAATAATAGGAATACTTTATTTCCATAAGGTAGTAGTAAAAATTTAATCCTATAATTTTTCATTCAATTGAAGTTTTGGTTATTGACTCTTTCATTCGTGAAAATACATCTTCATCACCAATCACGATATCTTCTACAAAATGTGCATTTTTTTGCAGAAACCATTTTGCAAAATTTAGACGGTGCGGTAAATCAGTTCTAATTAAGGGCCGTACACACGTAGGGTTTTTTAAGTCTTTCCACCAGACTTTTTTCTCCGCTTTTCCACCAGACTTTTGATTCAAAAGTCAATAGCGTCCACACGTGGATTGACTTTTTAATCTCGTGGATTTACATGTCTTGCAAAAGTAACTACTCATATCGGCGACATAAGCCCTCCCCCATTTTTTTAAACTAGGTAACTAACCTAGGTAGTTAGTAACTGTTAACTACCTATGATAGTTAAAATTACTAATTACCATTTACCTGGGTTAGTTATTTACTAATTATATAGGTTGGTTACTTTTACCCAGATTAATTAATTACTAGAGAACTACATACCTACCTAGATTACTAAGATTATTTAGTTACTAATTACCTTAGTTTGAAATTTTTTATGAAGTTTATTACAATATTTAGTAATAAACTAACCGAGATTATTTTCGCTTCATTTGATTAAATGATTAACCTAATCCACTCAACAAATGTAATTTAGCTATTATATAAAGTTTAGGTAAAGGTATTAATACGTATAGGTACTAGGTACCATATGTATTGCGTTATAATAAATAAAATAAAGGTATTAGCTAATAGGTAATATGTTGAAATAAATAATATAAAGATAGTAATATGATATTTTACTAAAATATGCTTTACTAAAAAAAAGTTTAAAGAAACATTACTATTATGATTTTACTGGCAGTCTTTTATAAAAAGGAAAATATGAGAATTCTTTACCTCAAAGGTAAAGGAATGGATGGAGCAAAGATTGGCTAAAAATGAACACCAATCGTCCATATCCTTTTTATCTCAAATTGAACACTATATTCACTTATAAAACTATAATTACAATGACATTAATTTGAAATTCTCAGTATATATCACTGCTATTCTCGTATCTGAAAGTGCTTTATTATTCTACATGATAAAGTTCCTATATTGTGTGTTCAATAATACCTATAGGCTGCATAAATGAAATTCATGGCAAACGCCATCACTCGGTAATGGAATGAAACACTAACTAATGCTTGAAGTAATCATTATATTTAAAGGGGCAGTTCAGTCAAATTCAAACTATCGCCAAATTGGTCCTAAATCGATTTAGTATATTTATTTATGTAACATTAGAATATTCGTTGATTTTAGAAATGTTTATATAAAAAGTATATTGTAAATTCGTGGCGCCATCTGTGGACTGCGGTGGACCGCGTAACTAATCATTGTAGTACGTAAACAAAATGATAACCAGTCCCAGACTTGAATCGGTTATTAACTTATGAAAATGGTGAAAAGAATTTGTGAAATTGAAAACTGTCCTTCGAGTCAATTAGATTTAGTTTTGAAAAGAAAACCATCTCATCATAAATTACCTGTTAATACTGTTGATAGACAAAATGGTTCACATGTTATCAGCTGTAAAATGTAAACAAATAGTATACTGAGTGGTGGCGCCATCTGTAGGAAGACGCGGGAACTAAATCGAATTTATAAAATATGATATATATCGCTTATTATATTTTTTTCAACCGTTTAATTCTACAAGAATGCTTTATTCTTACTAAGTGATCGTTCAAAATTAATATTATGAAAACAAAAATTGACTGAACTGCCCCTTTAAAGGGGGGTGCGTATAATTTTCATATCAAATATTTGTTCATAATATCATACATAAACAATGATTAGTTACGGATATGAAATATTTCATCTCAAATCACTGTATTTTCAGAGAAAATAGGGTTTTTATTAGTTAATATAAGCTTATGCGATCATCTTATAGATGGCGCTGTTCACATTAGTTCCAGAATGTTCCAGAACAATCTTCATGAACATTTATAGAATGTCTGTTTATCTTCCCAAATAAGCTATAAATAAATAAATTTGTGATTTATATACAATATACTAACAAATAAAGTATTTTTAGAGTTATAATTAATAATATTACTCGAAGATATACTAAAGTTTTTTGCACAAAGTTTGTGAAATCACAGCAAGATGGCGTCAATCAGGGTACAGGAACATAATCGGGTATAGTACCTAGCAGACGACACAAAAATATGTCGTCACCACAACATCACATTCCTTGTTTGTGAACGAGCGGCCCATAATTCCTCGTATTTGCATGTTATTATCGAGAAGTTTGAAGTCATTTTATAAGGGTTTCGTGCAAAAGAAAAGCGAAAATGGCGATTGAACCTCAAAGTTGAATATATAGATATAATTCAGGTGTGTTTTAATTGTTAATTTTTTTAACTTATCTATAAAAAATAGGATCTTGAAAATATGCTACCTAGGAGCGTAAAGTAGTGCTAGTTAACTGCTAAATTGTAGTTCATATGAATAACAAATAAGGAAAAAAAAAAATAATGTAATACAATTTAACCAATGCCTAGTTAGTAATTGATCAGAAAAAAAAATTAAATTTAGAAGTGCTAAGTTAAAGGTCCTCTCCAGGCTCCGAGAAAAAAATGAGTATATTACATAATATTATAGAACTAGGGTCTACGATCATTATTCCGCAAACCGCATACAATTCGGTTCAGTATATATTTTATTATTTGCTTTTAAAGTTATTTAATACTCCGTGAGCAACAATGAAGCGAATCTCCAACCTGACGCTGAGAAAGAAGATTGTACACTCTTTGTTTTGATTTCAAATTTAGATTTTTAAACAATCAATGCGTTTTTTGGCCTTCTTTTAAGATAATAATTGTTTCTAAAAGTATATAAACGTTTCTATAATAAGTTTATCCAAATTTAAACCTTTTAACGAATAATAAATAGATTTATTGAACCAAATACCTAGTTGACAATCAAAACAAATGGTGTACATTCTTTTTCTTCAGACTGAAATTAGAAAGTCGGAAGTAGAATAGGTCTTGTAGAGTTTTGATTATAAAAATCTTTAAAAGCATATAAAATTGAAAATATGCTATCAAATTTTATGGGGTTTGCAGTAAAATGGTAAGAAACATTAACCTCGTTGATTTAAGCAATAAAAAAATTTGCTTGGAGGGGACCTTTAAGTAGGTTTTCCCATGTTTCAAAGTGTGATCAGAGTCGCCATTTCCAGTCATCCGGTGGTCACGTCAAACTATAGATTATATCAGCTGATTACCATACCCTATGTTACTGTATCCTGGCGTCAATGACTCGAGCAAAGTTTATGCTATTTGTCACTAGATGGCGCTTTTTCAAAATAAATTAAATTTTCTTTTCTTTAATAAGTATTATTTAGATGAACAGAGTATGTAATCATACATAATTGAATATGCTGATTCCATTAAAGCACATGTTAACAAATGTTTGATTTTACACGCACCCTCCCTTTAAGTGGAAGGAATTAACATATGTACATAATACATATATGCAACCGATTATAACCACAATCTATAAATTGTTCAGGAGTTTATTGATCCTTTAACGTAAAATTACCGTAACTTTTATCAATGTGATGAAGATTTTGCAGCATTTGACACAAGTGAATTAGAGTAACTTGTCACATTGCTGTCAGAATCATTGCCTAGGTAAGTGTTGTCATGTCTAGGGTAAGATTTAAATTTATCGCAGTTCATTCTCTTCAGTCTAACCATTCCAGAAGAAAGATTTTCCAGCTTAGAATTATTTTTGGAGTTTTGCTTCGTTTCTCGCGATGGCTGTATGATGGTGACATCTTTTAAAGCGAGAAGAAGATTCAAGAATCTGCAAAAGGAGAAGAAAATATAAGTAAATCAGTTATTTGGACCATAAGAAACCGTAAATTATGAATATTTCGTATTGTTTTAAGATTAAAGTAGGGGGAAAGCTCGCTTAATAGACACTCACAGTATTGGGAAAGTGAATGTTAACACAGGTCATGAAGCAATCTGACCTTTAGGAATTTCTAATTGAACTATCATGACCTAGTGTAAACACCAACTTTCCGAATTGTATTGTAATAGGATACCTCAGTTTAATGTCATACTAGACTGAAACTGGCAAAAATAAAACACCTATACCTGTACAGGTGATAGCAGTTGTTAAATTTGGAAAGTAGGTAAAATTAATCTTAGAAAGGGTACGAATCTAAATATTCATTACAGTGTTAAGTAGATAGGTTCGCTAATTGTGCTACTATCATATTTTGCAGGATAAATGATTGATATAATTTGTCTAAAGTTGTAAAGTGTTACAAATAGAATATTTAAGCTAGAACATATAAGGAGACATGCCAGGGTATGTATGTTGATTATTTTTGTATGTTTTGTATATATTTTAATATTATAGTTATTGTAATTAGTCATATTTTCAGGCCTCAAAAATGTACACCCTTAAACATTACCATAGAATTAATAATTACATAGCTACTATAGTTTCATGCACTTGTTACAACTTAATAAACAATAGTAAATAAAATACACTCCAATCTGTCTGATATGCTTTCACCTTTCCTATCCGTATAACTGTCGTAAAGGATATTATAAATAGACCATCAATAAGCATTTATTAAATTAATAGGTATAAAAAATAGTCTGCAAAATAAATAGTACTAGATAGGTTAGCGTGCGGTTCCGTTAACAGTTTATTAAGTGTCCGAATACTGTAAGGTAAATTACCAATCAAATAAATTCATAATTGAATGCCCTAGTTACCTACTGTTAGTTGTTTCATATTTTATTTACCACATATGGTAAAAAAATCTATGCGCAACTTTGACTTACACTCCATAGGATTTTACTAAACTGCAATCACTCTATTAACTCTACTTTTTCATAATACATATTTAATTAATATCAAATTTCAATCATTTGTCACCTGTCATCTTTCATAGGGATGAGCTCTTCTTTATCTGCTTTCGAATCAACGAGAGTTTGTTTTTCCCGTTTGAACGTCTGCCTAGAAGATAGTTTATGAAAACTAGAGGTGATACTTCTGCTCTTGTGACGAGAAGATTTAGTTCCTACACTACTAGTAGTTGAACTAGCTTCTGATATCATCCTAGTCGTCCTCTTCTTAATTCGGCTAGGATGATCTTCTTTAGGATGATTGTCGATGAACAACTCCGTTGTGGGAGAATATGATGGACTCAATCGGTCTCTATCAGAATATTTCTCTTCCAGAGATTGTCGCTTATCATTTTCTGGTTCTGGAGAAGGTAGTTTTGCTAAGGTTATCTTAACCTCAGGAGCAGATTGACGTCTTTTTTTGTTGATGATGGGACTGCATTGATGGTCTACGCTAAAAGCTCTGTTTCTTCGTGGTATGAAATCTTCACTGTCTCTGAACTTGACAAACTCCTGTTTTGGACTAATGGTGCTACTGTTATTGGATGAAAAGGATTCAGAACTGACTCTTCTGCTCTCACGGGATTTTTCTTGTGAATTCTGTTGCTTTAACTTTTCGCGAGATTTACCAGACTTTTCATCTTCGCGCTTCCATTTCTTTGGTTTTTGTTTTGTTTTTATATTAGGTGAAGCAAACAGACGTGTCATTGTATCAAGTTTATTATCTCTGCATTGTCTATTATGAGAATATCCTGCTAGTTTGAGTAACAAACTGTGCTGAGAAGATCGAGATTCCTTATTAGTAACTTTTTCAACTCTCTTCAACTGTTCAGTCAAGTTATTATCAAAACCAGATTGTTGAAGAGTTAAAAACTCTCCAAAGTGAGTTCTATCATCCGATGACATTTGTGCAGGACATCTGAAAAAGAGGAATTGCGTGTCAATAATGATATAACTTATGTTTCGTCCTGAATTAACTGCCGAGTATTTCATATTTAATTTTTACGTAATAGAGGGACGTATCATTAATATTTCAACGGGACAATGAATTATAGACGCCGCACACTTCAATAAATGAACGTGTATACATTTTTCACACAGCAGCCTGTATTAATTGATCGGGTTATTCAGTGTGGATGTCATTTATAAAAGCTAATGTGAAGTTTTGGATGATTTATATACCATTGTTGTCATTTTAACTGCTACGACTTGAACACATTTCACCAAATAAAGAAGAATGACCATTAAAAGTATATTTTTAGTGTTTTCGATGAATAAATGATGAATAATGTTCATTTAATGTGGAAAATTGTATGTTTTATTCAATTATGCAAAATACGTAAAACTACGAATATATTAATTTTTTAACTAATTAATCTACAGTATAACAATTAATATTTAATTTTATTGGTGAACTCCTAGTTTAGTTGACCCTATCCAAGGGTCAACTAAACTAGGAAACGGGTATATAATATAAAGGGATATTAATATTTAAATCATATTTTACATATATTTATGGAGATTAAGGATCCGTTGTTCAAATGGCACGGTTTACAAATTGAAAACATTTTAAAAGTTCATATTTTTTTTCAATCATAAGACATTCTCTCGAATAGTTGATCGGTGTTATAAGTACATATTACATTCAAAAAATATTTTTTCATTTAAATTTCAATTGTAAAAATCATAATAGCATAATAGTTATTATACAACTGTCATAATATCATAAAATAATTTGAATTTATTTTTTTATTGTTCAACGCTATAATATAGGATTTATATACCCGCTTCCTAGTTTAGTTGACCCTATCAAACAGTCAACTTAACTAGGAGTTTACCATTTCATTTTACGTGAATTCAATTACTTTTAAAAATGTGAACTAATTATAAAATTGCAGGTTTTTTCCGAAACACCAAAATTGAGATTGTGAGAAAGTTATGGTGGGGCTATAGAAGAAACAATATTGGAGCAATGCTGTGAAATATTGGGGCAATGTTGTGAAATATTGGGGCAATGTTGTGAAATATTGGGGCAATGTTGTGAAATATTTGGGCAGGGTAGTGACAATATTGGGGCAGGGTAGTGACAATATTGGGGCAGGGTAGTGACAATATTGGGGCAGGGTAGTGACAAATATATATTGGGGCAATGTAGTGACAATATTGGGGCAATGTAGTGACAATATTGGGGCAATGTAGTGACAATATTGGGGCAATGTAGTGACAATATTGGGGCAATGTAGTGACAATATTGGGGCAATGTAGTGACAATATTGGGGCAATGTAGTGACAATATTGGGGCAATGTAGTGACAATATTGGGGCAATGTAGTGACAATATTGGGGCAATGTAGTGACAATATTGGGGCAATGTAGTGACAATATTGGGGCAATGTAGTGACAATATTGGGGCAATGTAGTGACAATATTGGGGCAATGTAGTGACAATATTGGGGCAATGTTGTGAAATATTGGGGCAATGTTGTGAAATATTGGGGCAATGTTGTGAAATATTGGGGCAGGGTAGTGACAATATTGGGGCAATGTAGTGACAATATTGGGGCAATGTAGTGACAATATTGGGGCAATGTAGTGACAATATTGGGGCAATGTAGTGACAATATTGGGGCAATGTAGTGACAATATTGGGGCAATGTAGTGACAATATTGGGGCAATGTAGTGA